>QXVX01004448.1:0-110413 GCA_013436065.1 Halocynthia aurantium | reverse complement strand
AAGTATTCTGTCTATCGTATTAAGATATATTGATGCAGAAATATAGGTATCTGGACTATATATATATACCTAAATGTATTTATATATTAACCTAACTGCGATATTGTAGGTTTGCCGTTCACATTGCAAAATTAATCTATTAAAAAAATTCTGACCCGTATACCAACCAGGAATATAAATCACGATCTGCTCCGAAATATCAGTAATCAGTAACCGTCGTCGTGGTAATAAATATTATCGCACAACATCTTAGGCAGAAAAAAATCTATGTTACAACATCCCATCCAATGGTAATTGAGATTGACTTGCATTCTTGCAACCTAATAATCTACCCTCCTAAAGCGATATGGAAATCGATATTTGTCACACGACTTATTAAAAATGCACTTCCGCACCAACCTAAGCTGTGTAACTGTCACGCTGTGACAGCCTAGCCTACCAAATACCTGTAAATTCTCTTGAAGTTTTTCCATAGTATTATAATAACGAAACAATACGTCTCTTGGCCAGGCTGTCTCTGCAGGAAGCGTGCCAACTGCGTCTATGTGGCGTTGGATTAAACTGTCCCATTGCACCTTGTATATCGATTCCTCCGTTTCGGTTGCTAATCCCATGTTACTTAGCATCTGCAACTCCTTCGGGAAAAATACAGGAATCCCTTGATTAACACGGCTCCGGATAGTGCGATTTCGGAAGTAACATGGGGCTTAGAACGGATGCCAAGATTCCCTAGACGCGATTTTAATTAACGGTTTTAAAATTTCTAAATGAGATATTTTCTCAGTATTCCTTATTGGCATCAATATTGAAGAAAATAATGAGCTGACAAGACGACGCGTACATAAACAAGTTAAAGTCTCAATCGCATACAAATCATGTATATATACACTGACCGCGATGAATTATATACGCAAATTAATATGGAAATGATATTTATGAACCTGGTTGAAATCGTTTTCAACTCAATGCCGATTACTAATCCAGTATATCAGTATGTGTAATCAGTATGAAAAACCATAGCTATTAGATTACGTAAATTTGATAGAAAATAAGTAATGGGCATACTACTTACTATCAGTTGCTTTTGCTTAAAAATCTAAACAGCTTGTCACATTGATCAGAACGTTGTTTTCACTGGACTATCAGTGTTAACAAAGAAATCCTTGTATACGAGGATAGCTTATTAGGACTGAATAAAAAACAGTACAGTATTATCAATACAGTAAAGGCTATTCCCAAGCTAAATTTCTGACTGATATAACCTACATAACAAGCTCTGGGTTATATCATAATCTTATCTGATGAATATACTGATAATTACATCGAAAGAGGCCGTTGACACCGAGACTTGCGACAATACGGAAAGAGCCGATTTCTTCTGCAGCAAAGCTGAAGCAAGAACTTCATCATCCTGTTTAGAATTACTAGAGATGCTGGACAATGATCGTTTGCCTGCTTCCTGTGGAACTTCTAATAAATTCTTTCCCTGGCACAGCGTAAACACTTCTTACTTTTTCTGCCCAAATTACTCCTTCAATAAAGGTAGCTTTGTTTACAGTCTAGCTCAAGTACCTCTGGATAGTCAGTTGTCGGTTCTTGAAATACTCCATCATCGCTGCTTGACTTGTGAGATTTATCTGAACAGTTATAGAGAAATGAATGAATCACTCCGGGCGCAATAAGTAAATGTTATTCGATGGTATTGCGGTGATTACGCCATACTGCTTCGACTTCTATCCAAATTGAAACATCCTCAAAATAGAAACACACACTACAACCACTGTAATGCCGTTCTTTTCCTATTCAGCTAAACGTTTACGAATTTACAATAGTTCTTGCTGGCTGTTATAGACGGTCGCGACCTTAGCTTCGCGTTGAACCGCATCTGCGGTATGTAAGGCGCCTTGGAATTAATCTCTAGAGCATATTACGTTCCTAGATTCTTTTTTTACTTGGTGAACTGTTAAGTGATTTGGTAATTGAGTGTAGAAAGATTTTAGATTCACGACGTATGTCTGAATGTAACACACGTTTTTGAGGCCCATCGGGTTAGAAGGTCATAATCCCGACAGTGTATCCCTTACCTTGTTTGATGTTGTAGCCAGAATGAGTGTCCATTTGGGATTTTGCAATATGGGTTGTTAATCCGTCAGCGAATTCCTTTTTGAATTTGTCAACCTAGGGAAAATATATATATATTTCCTTGTAAAGGAATCAGTGGATAGATATATAGATAGATGGATAGCTGTCAAATCCGAATTAAAAATCTATTTTCTTCGTTTTTTCTGAGAGCATTTTTGCCTCAAGATAGTAAATCGCAACGTGAAGATTCGTTCAGTATATACTTCAATTTACATTCAATTTTACCTCGTGTCAAACTCATATTTTTTCAATGGCGTCTGTCAAAATATAACTGAATAATCTTTAATTAACGTTTTAGTTACATTTGTGCCTGGTTAATAGTTTACTCTAAGGTTAAATTACCCCGTTTATAGCACCGAATTGCGTAGCGATCATTTCTAGGGAAGCTTTACCCACTTCAGTCAACATTTACTATGCGTGATGAAGAGCACGTACATGTAGGTATTGCAGTAACCACCAAATAAATGCTTTGTGCTTTGAAATTGACATGTGGTGTAGATATTTGCCCTCTTTAATCGTTGTAACTACAGAATTCTTGCTTTGAAGTCCGCCAAGATTAGTACATTATAGTAAAATAGTACGAGCTCCGGTTTAATTAAATCCAGTAGATAGTGGCATAGATGCGTTTCGTTTTATTTCACACTCTATGACTTTAAGCCAAGTTGATCTCACGGGACGCTTTACCACAGCCGCATCACTCTAGAAATGTGCCTCTAAACGTAATGTAGTTCTAATTCGGGAAATGGTAAATCTCTTGAGAACGGATCGAAGTAGATTATATGAAAAGTCAACGCGCGAAATCTGGCACATAATCAAAGTCAATTAACCATGATGAGAATTGAATATATTGAAGTAAATAACAAACTGGTTGTTCCTATCTTTCCACCTTGTTGTTGTTTACCAACTGGACAGTTGAAATGGACGTCTTGAACGTCGATTTCTCGAATACACATCAAGATTATATGAGTGGGAAAAAATTATTTCGATATTTGGCAATTTGAGTAATGGTAGCTTTTTTCATTAGGTCTAAACTAAAGAAATTATTGAGGATTGTGCAGTTATATTCTTGTGAATGGCCCCGGTATAATATAGTATTTTTACCTAACTACCGTTTGTTACAGTGTAGTCACTCTCTTGCGCTACACGTCGGACAGAAGTTAGAATTCACCTCGTTTTTTGCCTCTTTTTCTTTTTGCTCCCAGTGTAGATCGTTTCGAATTGTCTGAAAGTTGTTAACCATGATACCCGCGAAAATGTTTTTGAAAACGAAAGATCCAATCCATATCCAGGCCAGAATGTACATCACAGTGAGTGTGGATTCGTATGAGTTTTGCATTACTCGTAGTAAGTCCTGCAAGAGTTTGGATAATAAGTAGTGCTTTTATATAATGACAAACATAAGCATAAGCATAAGTTCCTACCAAAAGAGTTTCAAGCCAGTGGTCTAATGTCATGAGCTGAAACAGAGTTGCAAAGGACCACAAAGTGTCCGAAAATGCATTCTGATACATGAGCTGAATGCCTGCTGCCTTTCCATCAAAGTGTGTGTACCTACATTTTTGTGATATAGTTTTCTTAGCATAGAAGTAATCGACTAATGGAATATCTTGGGGTTTGCGCAATAGCGGACTGGGTTTCAAAACCATAAAAAGATTTAGTAACATCATAAAGCTATGGATAGGAATCTTACTACCTGTCAAAGATGACTTGCCCCATAAGAGCAAACATCCACATAAATAAACCTAACAGAAGAAGAATGAACGTCATGGCACTGAAGGCTTTTGTTACAGCGAGAAGTATGATCCGCGCTTGTTCAAATCTGGACACCTGGTAAAGAAAATGTTCTCAACCACAGTTTGTTCATANATATATATGATAGGCCTACTGCGTAATGTTAGCAGTCTATCAATGGTACTTGATTTTCTTCGATGGATGTATCACTGATTTCAGCATCCATCACTAAAAGAATGGCATTGAAGACAATGAGAATCAGCATGAAGTTTTGAAACCCGTTACTTTCCACTACCCAATTTGCCCACAAATCCATTGGAGGATATTTTGTTTCTCTGCATTTGATTCTACGCCACCTGCGATCCTGCTTGGTGAGTGCGCCCTGTTCAAGAAGAATGAATATACCCGTAGTCGGAATCTTATTTCTTTGAACAGTTCAAGGTGATATATGGCTAACTGTTATCTTGTAGTAGCTCGTCAGACTTGCTCGTTGACTTCACTCTTAAGTTTCGTAAGGGATTTTTACCTGCGATTTGGTAATAGGACTGAATTTGACAAGCGCGTAAGGATTTTCAATGAGAATTTTATTGATTTTTTTAGGATCTTCAATATCTTCCGGATGATATTTCGGCGCTTCCAAACCCTGCTCCATTTCATTCAAATTTTCAAGCAAACGAAAGTCGCGAATCAGCCGCATTCGAAACCTGTAAGTGGGTTTTTTAATTTTTTTAAAAATCAAAACACAGCAGCGCTAGGAAGCAAGTTTTACCTTTCCGCGTGCGCTGTCAATATTTCTTTTGATTTACTGTCTTTCTTTGTGTTTTCGCCGGGACGTATCTTTAAATGAGAACAGGTATTGATTTAAAAATGAAGTGAAAGATAGCGGTTGTTAGATATTTGTTGAAGTATTATAACTCTGTGAATCGAAGGATTATGTTACCCCTTCTCTTGAACTTGCGCGTAATGAAATAGGTTGATCTGGAGTCAGTAGCTTTGCCAGTTTCGGATCGATTATCCCCGAACTCTCAACTGGTGTTAAGGCCACGTTCGTCTCCATAATTTTCGCGTATTCTTTATCGAACTAAACGTTTTGAATCATTCTTTTGGCCGAACTAGTTGGCACCCACCCTTTTTTATGACAGTTTCAGAATAGCTATTATTTTGCATTGTGCATTAGTATTGTTTCGTAACACAGGTAGAAAGTCTTCTTTTTATTTACGTTTTCAAGTTTTTTGACGTTTACTCATCGCGGAATCCGATGGATATTATTCAATATTACATGTAAACTGGACTTAACCAAAATGAACATATAAATTGCGGGTAGTGTATTATTGTTGAAAATATAGAGTTAGTTTATAGGTGTGCTATTGTTTGATGGAAGCGATGAGCATCCCTTAGTGATATACATTAGTATAGATTGTTATATATGTATGCAAATGTATCTAAACTAAAATTCTGAACTGAAGTATTGCTTCCTCTTATCTGGTGCTCGCCCTCCCAGTTTAACTAAATAACAAGATCGTTTGTTTGTAGCCTACATTAGGTGGTATATATTTGCCTAGCGAAGTATACAATCTTCTCAAATTATATTTACTTAGTCAAGACAGGAAATCTCAGCTAGTCATCAATAAATTTTATTAATTTAAATACAGTACGCGTTATAGTATTATACGTTAGCAGAATGCATAGATATTAAATACACAGTACGTAACTTCAGTGATAGTTGTACAACTCTTGTATGCTGTAGTGATATAGTAGCTAAATTAGATTTTGAACATGTTTTAATTACCGGCAGTAGATCGTTTTTGAAGTATTTGACTCAACTTCCATGTTAGATACATTGTAGAATTGGCCAGATGTTTTCAATATGATGTATGTGTGAGAGTACATGAAAAAGGAAATCACAAAAATAACAGCGGTAGTAAGTTACATTGGAACTCTCCGTATAATAATGTTCGCACAAAATAAGTTCAAAGAAATCATTGAAGTCCTTAGATTAAGAGCAAAACGGCCGTAGACCTAAATAGTACAATGTCATTTTCAACTCCGACTCAATCTTGTGAAAAATAACATTCGTCTCCTTGTTGTAAAGTTTACAAAGAATCGTCACAATTTAGTGTCGCCTAAATCGGCAGATTTTAAATTTGTAATACTGCTATCTCCGTTTTCTCTTGAAGATCCTTGTGGTGAATAGTCAATCGCTTCGTTATCGTACGATGCATCATTTCCGATCCATACGTTAGCCTGGTTAGACACTCGACTTCTACATCCGCTAGATGGCTGTGTGGAGTCACTTTCACAGTCATGTCTGTTTGCGTTGTTGTTTTCTGTAGTGTTCAGCGCAGTTGTTCGCCTGGTACCTGTTCATTATATTCAAACATTCCTTCATTACCTGTTCAATATATTTTTACCAAATAGGCCACTGGATGTGATTTAATAATCCGAATTTAACTCGATTAAATCATTTGAAATATAAGTTGCAAATATTGCAAATGACACCACTCAAACTACGAAGCCCTAAGCAGTAGCTATTAGAGTTTTGTCTTAATGCGTCCCTTATATTCATGTTTTTCCTATCTCGGCTCACCTATATTCGGGTCAGAAGTTGACTTCACAGCAGAACTACGAATATCCCTTCCAAGTCCTTCTGAACCACTTGGCCTGATGGGAGAATAAATTATTAGAATCTGTCCTGTAACAAGATGTGTACTATATATATAGAGAGAGAGATTACTTGTTAGAAGACTGTGTCATCACGGACTGCTGTGTGTTTGTGTCTGGGTGTAATAGAATGTTGTAACATCTGGGACCGAATAAACAAAGTAGAACAGTGGCTGCACTGAGACTAAGACACAATGAAGTTGTCATAATCTGTAAAAAAATACGAACAACACCAATATTTGTACTATAATAATTGTTAGAAGATTTTAAGCCATCTCCTGTTTATAAGCTCATGGGCGTTTAGTGGAGATAAACTTTGCGTTTCTCGTACCATATTTTCCGAATTATCGTCCAGGGCCTGTTTATGGAAACCCCAGTAATTCAACAACTTGGTAAATTATCTTACTTTTTGTGGAATATCACTAGAGTTTGTCATGAAGATCGGCAGAAAGGCAAGCCATATTACACATGTCGTGTAACATGTGAATCCTGTGAAATAATGGATGAATAAGTAATGGTATTTAATGGAAGATTTACAATATAAGTAAACATGCTTTACGTGAGATTAATTCTGTCGAAATCAACTACCTACCTATATACTGGGTTTCGTTGAACCCTGTGGGTACGTCTCTGTTTACTGTCGCTAGGACTGTACAAATTATGATCAGTAGGAAAGGATAAATCAGCCCGATTAGAATGGGAATCGACACCAAATGATTGCAAGCTAAGAAAGCAATATTGGGTGTCGGGTACTCCGGTTTGGCAACTGGAGGTTTTGCAGCAAACCAAGTAATCGCAACGATCACCTGAATTAGGACTAAGAATAACGCGGAGGCTATTTGAGGCAACGGTCGCAGGAAACTTTTGACCTGTGAAAAAATACCATTCATTACAATCTGTAACTCCTTGTAATATATAATTTCCTTGCCTAACCCTAACCCTTCAACTAGGTAGGTAAATATATACAGATATTTTGTTCGCAAGTTGGCGGCAGAGTATCCTTAGGTAGGATTCCATCCCCTCCGATCCCCATAAGGAGCGCGGACCCTGTTTTCTTCATTCGTATATTATTTAGGGATGCATTTGTACCCCGGTGCTAAATCTAGTGAAGATCTGATTAGAATGAGATTCGCTTATTATAGTGATATATGTAACCAAAACTAGAATTTCGAGACTATACTGCAAAAAGAATATCTCATTTTTTAGTCAGTTGAAGTTTTAACGAAGTATTATAATTTTTCATTTACCAATTTTTAGTCGGTACTCACCTGTTTGGAAAGTATTTTTCTTGACTGGAATATAATGACCACCCTAACAGTTTTGGTCAGTATGCCAGCATACATGAAAGTCGGTCCTAGTGCCAAAATTATCCTCGACATACCGCATGTGATTATAGTGGCCGCGGTCGTGAAGGTAAAGCAATTTAGAAATGTTATAAAAACACCAAATAGTATGAAGAAACAGAGCTCCTGTAAAGTGATAAAGTATACAGTATTATTTATCATGGTTTGTGTGTAATAAATCGATCATATATGTACAGTGGCATGTCTAAAGTATGGCATGTATGACGACACGTGCCTTTGGCATCATTGACACTAACTTCCTGTTTAAGTCATACAAGCCTTTAGAGTTGAAAATAAATGGCACGAGTTAAAGCTTGAAAAGGTGTAGTTGTAATTTTTATGTAGTGTCATGTTTTCGTAGTCAAAATATTAACGAGATTGATTCAACTTACCTTCCCCGATGCCTTTACTATCGCCGTATCCCGATATTTGACATAGATTGCTGTGATTATGGCAGTTAATATCAAACCGAGTATACCAAAGCAAAGTGATACAATACTGTAGACATTGCTGTATTCCATTCGCCTGGAAGATATTGTGATATGACATTAAAGTTCCCAATCGAAATTCTATTAGAATGATTATGTTTGCATTACTGTAATTCCAATTCCTCACATCCATCTTTGGTTTTGTTAGGCATAAATCCCAGATTACACTTGATACACAAACTGGCGTTTGATGATACATACTCGTCCGAGTTGCAGGTTTGGCAATGCCAACAACAAATCTAAATGAGTTAACAATTACTGTTAGCAGCATTCAGCAGTGCCGTAATCAAGGTTGAGTCGAGGCAGACCAAATTCTTGAGACGAGTTAAAACCGAAATGAGAATGAGACAAATGGGATAGTAATTAAAATAAATAATATTAAAAAAAAAATATGATTTGAAAATTATTTTCGATTCGAAAAAGCCTGATTCTAGGAATTTCTTAGCATAATCGAACTCATGAGTCAAGTGGAGGCGATTCAATTCGAATACCAAATCAATTGCAAAATTTCACCTCTGTATCTGCAATTCTGATCTGTCCAACACCACATGGCTGACTGCAGACAGATTCAGTTAATTGGACTTTCTTTGCAAATGGTTCGGTCATTGTTATGTCTGAAATGGTAGTTAATATACAGATAACAGTGATCTTTCACTGTAGGTATATTTCGTGTTTATAATCTGTCGTGCTGTATATGCGAGGGTCATTCTTAGATTGGATACATTGTATGCAGAAGGAAAGTATTTTACTCACTTCCACCATTAAAAGTTCCCTTTACGATCCAGTTGCCGTCTGTTGATTGATTGGTTGATTTCTTTTGGTAGTTTTGGATGTTGTACACTGCGAGCCCGTCTTGATTTTGGTCAAACTGGAACGTTCCGCCATTTATAGCTGAAACGATAAAAAAATTGAATGTTGAGCTTTTTCGGGTATCTGGACGTCATAGTTAGGTTGCATATTATATTTGGTAGTGGCGCACGTTTAAGAATTGATGATCTGTAATACAAGTACAAGTACAAGTACTTACCAGTAAAACTAACATTCCGCAGATATTGGTATATTGCCATCGCCAGCTTGTTTGTTCCTGTGAAATCAGTAATAGCTTTACAACGGTTGTTCAAATTTCCTTCACATTCGTTTCGGTAGTAACTATCCAGAGCGTATACGAAGGATAGAACAGCATCAGCAACGCTCTTTAAAATGATGTCAAGAACGTTCATGAGTTTGAAACAAACACAAATTCATTTCAATACCATATATTCTTATTTTGTTGAAGAGCGAGCTCTAACCTGCATTTTGTCAAGTATGTCCAAGTCCTTAGCGTCCCTTCTCTCGTTGCTATCGCATTTTCTGATAGAGGTTCCTGTGAGAATAGTCAGTTCAATTTCGAATTCATTTTTTTACATTATTAGTATTAACAGTATTAGACTTCATTGATGTGGAAATGAATTTTTGATATTGTTTATTTATGGCTATGTGTCAGCAGAGTGAATCGACATGCATACGAAAGTATTGTTTATCCAATATCATCATGTCTCCTCACCCGTTTTGAGGCTGCAGTTGTTCCTCTTAGTAATATACTCTTCAAACCAAGGATTTCGGAATGACGCATTCCCCTCGTGTTGTGCCAGTGTTAAATTAGTTATGTAGTCCTTTAACCCTGCCACTTCGCTTGTCTTTGGGTTAAAGCCGATAGATCCTGCGTATCGTATAGTTCAGTGTTTAACCAGACATTCACTATTTTATTTTATTACTGGTATTTAAAATTGCTAAGGCATTTGTAATATATTGATATTTTGTTCTCTTCGTGTCCTCTATTTGATACTAATGTAGTAGACAGTATCTCGCTGTGATTGAATTGTCCTGCGATATTCAATATATATTATATTATATTATATAGTAACTGAATTATCATCATTCAACCATTCAAGGCTTACCCGCAAATTCGACCCATTGAAAACCTTGCCCATATAATAAACAAACAGTTGTAGTGTCACATGTCATAGCCAGGTCACTGGGTGTGATCGTACATCGGAGATATATTCTAGTCTTGATGGAACAATTGCTCACCGTCTAGCGCGTTTATAAAGTATTGGTCGCTATCTCCCAGCGGCAACTGTCCACTCCATCCATCAGCTCCAATCCATATTAACTGTTTAGTATTGTTATCCCGACTGGATTCAGCCGCAGCCTTTATAAGAGCTGCCGCTTCGTTGGTCTTTGTGAATACGATAACAGCTAAAATCAACACATACTCTTAACTTAATGCAATAATTTTCGAAATATTCCTAGAATATGATGGATGCCAGTTCCATTGTGTGTACTTGACTTCTTTTAAACAATAATAGACTTAGGTAGTAATCTGGATATTCCCTGTACTTTGAATAAAACATTTCTCCTCTGCCTTATTAATTTCTTCCTAGAAGTATTCCAGTTTCAATGTGTTTTAATTACCCAGGATCCTTTGTATTTAAAAATATCTCACCGTCTGCATCTACGTTCACCAGCTCGTCTATGATGTTTCTAAAATCTGATGGCGTTGGATTTCGTGGAATAGCTTGCGATTTTGCTATGCAGATTTGATTATTAGTCGCGATTTGTTGAATTTCTATCGAAAAAAGAACGAATAGAACATGAGAATTGATTTTAAATAGATTGATTCAAAAATATTTGAGAACCTACCTGTGAAACCTCGTACTCCGTAAAAGTCATCTTCGTACACCACCGATATGTAATTCCAATTCAATTGTTTCACCAACGCTACCATTGCCGAAGCCTTGTGAGACAAAAAGACAAAAATATTGTAAAATAATAAATATTTTTTTATACCCCCGTGGCCCCCTGTATTGAAAAACCGTGCTGAAGTAGCGTGTGATTTGAAATATCATGAAATGAAATTTACCTGAAGATTTGATATCGATATACAAAGGTAGCTAGCCAACAGTTAATAATTGATGTTAGATAAATTCACCTGATTAACATCAGATGGAACCGTCCTGAAGAAATATTCATAGCGTACTTTGTCGCTTAAGTCCGGACTGGTCGACCAGTAACTCACCTGTTAGGGATTAAAAAAGTCTATAATTACTATACTATAAGGATTTAACAATGTTTTTTATCGAACGCGGAATTGTTTGAAATATTAATGACCATGAAAGGTTCTTTCATCTGTGCAATATCCGGACTTAACATGGAACTTGCGTCTACGTACAACGATGTATTATTCATTCGAGTATGAGAGGGAAGATACTATTTTTTGCGCGCGATATTATCAGTCTCACACATCGACGATCAACATGGACATCAGGCTGAGGAATTTTTAAATAACTTTGAAGGCTACGGTGTTTGTTGATGTGTGGAGGTTCAACGTATTTATTAAATCATAAAATAGAATGTTTTGTGAATTTGATACCATTCTGGGTACCGGGTGGCTAATTTGAATCGTTGCCCACAGACAACAGAGACCACAGATCTGAAAATGTAATTGTCACAGACGGCCTGCATTGTGGTTCAATAGCAGAGTTCAATAGTAATAGTAATATGAATTTCTCGGTTTCTGTATATGACTGTTTCATATGGTATACCACTATACTGTATAGCCTCATTCTGTCTACATTCATGTTAGGATGTGCGATATTTAACTATTCAAAGCCCAGTCCCATGTCCATGATCCCTTGCAATTTGCTTATCGAGTAAAATATTGTTCAGTTTACTGAAAATCTAGTATTTTATAAATGGTCTGTATAAATCGGTTACTTACCTGTGGAATACCAAAGACTTTCAGTATATTCGCTACCTGAATCGAAACAGCACTCGAAGCAGCCCCAACGAAACCTATTAATTTTCAAATAATTAATCACCTCTGTGGTAGATATATTCCATTCAAAGTTTCTTACCGGCTACTGGTGCTGGCGTTATATTTGGCCTCCCGTCAATGACAGGTGCAATTCCTGCATTCCATAACAGAGGCAAAACGTCTACAACAACCTGTTATTAAAGCAAAATAATAAACTTAATTTACACAAAACGTAACTATATAACGTCTGGTAAAATGGTGAGCAAGAAATTAAAGGTTCTTTTATCAATCCCGAAATCCCGTTTTACTCTCGTTTCAACCCAAAAGGGGAGCAGTACGCAGTGGCTGGCATCCTTTGCCCAATAGATTGCCCCATCCACAATATGAAGTAGGATCAATATATAGCTGCCACTGCTCTATAGTCATACTCAGGCACCAAGAGATGACCTTTCGATATTTTGCGGAGAATCCCGGGAGATAAAGGCAGTTCCATTTATATAGCAGTTATTTATATCCAGCCATCGATCCCAGCGCACACGGTATTGCCTGAATGCCGTTATTTCGAGTCCACCCCTGGTCATACGTATGCTTTGCAGTGGTATATTGGCAGTACTTACCCTTTGCAATGCGTAGCTGTCGACGTCACATGTATCCACCATAATCGTTCCCAGTTTTATACCTGGTAGAATGCTTTCATCGGCGTTGATCTAGTCAAATACAGTACATGTAAATCAGAAATGTGAAGACTTATGTAATAATGTAAATTAGATGATGTATTACAGTAACATTACATTAAAATTATCATATCACATTATTAATATAATCCTCAATCATTACCCGATCTATTATCATATTCATCGTCTCGACAGCCTGAATTCCATCCTCTTGAAGATCGGAGCATACTTCTCCTCCTCCCCGCTTATGAACACGCATAAGTCCCGCAAGAAGGATATCTCCTTTCCGATACTGTAGCAGATTCCCCGGTTCGATACCAGACTGATATACAATTTAATAAACAGTTAATGTCGAGCATTAACTATAAATATTAATTTCTAGAAATTGTTCAGAAACTTACCGAATCCGATCCTGATATTTGGTTACCTATCAAAATAATAATACGGTATTGTATAATGTTATGATAAATAATAAGATTATAAATAATTCATTATTATGGTAATTGAGTATCATGAGTGTTTGGAGTAATTTGAATGTAAGATGTCTCTTGTTGATGTTGACATAAGTGTGGTAATATTTCCGCTTCGAGCGCTATTGCAAAACAGCACGAAGCGGGACATCCTATAGTCGGGGTGCTAATGGTTCATGTTTTTATACTTAATTAAAATTATTCCTGATCAGTTCATTCCCTATTTCTGTACATACCAACAGGGTTAGATTTTGAAAAACATTAGTAGTTTAATAAACAGAGGTAACGTTTTATGTAAACCTAAATTCGATGAGTTTGTGTTTAAGCTTCGCAGATGATTTTGTTACTGTTCGTGTGATTTCATTTTAGTGCGTCAATTCAGATCAAAAACAACCGTTCAGCGTCCTAGTTATACGTATTATAATAGCGAGTGTCATTGTGTATTTGTGTTTGTCATTAAGACAGAGTTACTCAAAAGTATATACGTAAATATGGAAGTAGAATGCCAAAAGCCATATTGCTACTACCCGGCGTGTGGTGGTACGTCGTCTGCTAGCCATTATCAATAGTTTTTACAGTACATGATTTGAAATACGCACTGTAGTTATTATTATAGAATAAACATTGATAACAACTTACATGTCAAGACTAAGATCGTTAAAATTGTGACTCCAACTTTGTCCATATTTCTCATCCTCCGTGTGGTGAATAAATTTCCAAGAGGCCTGTTCTAGATTTATCTCTAACTAACGTCAGAACTCTGTAAAAGAAATGGTCAGCTTCTGCTTCAGCTTTCTGTTTTCATAAAATCTCTTAGAATGAAATGAGCATGCAATGCATTGCCAAGTAAATTAATCATATATGTAAATTGTTATACCTATGACTCAATATTACTTTCTGTAGAGCCAGATTTTATCAGAAGATAAACTCACTAAAACAAAGAAACTTGTTGCTTGTTATAACTAACAATGTTTTCAATTTCATTAGTGCAATCTATTTTAATATAATCATATTCTATCTGTGTACTGAGCCCTGAGTCCTGAGTAACCTGTGACTTCCTGTGAGTGTTGTTTGCTCGTGGATATAAGGTCCTCTACGTAGGCGTCCCACGCAACCTAGAGTCATATACATGTACTGCATTCCTCGTCCTTCCTCTTTCTCATTAACTATCATTTTTGAACATGTGTCATTCTCGGACTGTTGGTGGACACTCGATTCATTTTACCACAACAATGCAATTATTATTGGAAAAGCTTATCTTGGGTCGGGATTTCGGAAATATTGGATAACCTGGGAAAGGACTCCTACTATTTGAATTAATCTCCTCCTGACCACAGATACTGTAAAACGAAGGTACACTTATACAGCTTATATGCATTCAAAGAGTTTTGACGAAATAACGTAAGTAATAGTGAAGTTATCGCTCCAGGGAGGGAGGGGTTGGGGGCCCTGGGACTGGTTTATACAGCAAAATCAAGTCAATAGAGCGAAGGGTAATTGAGTAGTTCCTTCAATCAGACAAGGTTGGTTAATTCTGCTAGTATATTATGATTCAATATATCTTCGACGTTTTTCTAAGACTTTTCTAACTAAGTAATAAATCTTACTATACTAAATTCTGACTATAGCGAAATAGCGACTAGAACAATAATACCTGTACTGCATAACTGTAGGATCCCGAAACCTAAAATATGAAATGGTAATACCCTGTTATATTGACCTAAACTTGAATTTATGAATCTTATCATCTCATCTCGCTTGTACGTAAAGAGTACATACGGGATACGCACAGTCTCTTTCAAAGTAGCTAAGAATAACAGACAGCATATTCGTGTCATAGTTCATAACTTCCCAAAGAAAAGTCAAACGTAAGTTTCACAATGAAGATACAATCGTTGATACAATTGAGATTAAAATAACAGTATAATACTGTTTTTCAGGCCGTTGTTCTCGATACCCTGTATTTTTACGTCACATAATTTCAGAAGAATGTCGAAGTGTAAATTAATTATACAAACATGATCTGAAAACGATGATGATGATCGATGTAACAAGATAAAATGACATGTTACTTTCACTACGTACATTGTGTTGTCGTAGAGTAATCTATAAATCTTTTGATATAAAACCTGTTTACTTGCGCCCTGCCTCACTACAAGTAGATACTAGATATCTCGGTAATATCTTTAAATTGATTTGCAGTAAAAGTGCCAAGCAGTCGACTAGCTAAAGCATAGTAAAATATATAGAATAATTAGCGTCTACCATCCATCTTTCCCAACCTCAGCCTCGCGAACCTTAGCGGACCCCCGATTTCTTAATATTTACGCCTGGGGTATACGCCCTTTTTTCGCTCACTCCTCTTAGCAGTGTTGATTTCATTCCTGTCTTAGTTTGAGCTTACTTTAGAAAATTTACTGAATACTACAAACTAGAACTCAATAAACGGCTACACGCAATAGGTGGACATATAATAAGACATTCATTTTTTTATCACTTATTTTCAGCATATCTCGTTTCACGTTTATGCGGCAAAGGCATAAGTATTGTTACAGTGTATTACCATACCATAAAACAATACATATATGAGTAACTCTGCTTCTAGTCTGCTTTTACTTTAATTGTCGTCATCATATTCAAGACTGATTTAACCTTGAGGAATTTATTTATGCCAGTATGCTAGTATTAATTATTCATCGTCGTTTCCTGTTCCTTCTTAACTTGACTTATTCGACTTAACTTGACTCTAAGACAGGTACAAGCAACTGCAATTGAACATATGGCAAAAACCCCAGCGCCTATAAAATGTACCAGATTTACCAAAGAGAATAGACATTGGATAATAATACACAATACATACATAATAGTCGTAACATTACTGTTTTCAGTCGGATTTCCCGAATATTACAATTCCACGTATGGATGTTATAATTGTTTGCAAGTCGTACATTTACCTACGTCGTGAAGCCTGGAGTCGATGCTGTATATATACGTTACAGTGAGATTGCAAAACCAGGAAATTCTTTAAATTCACTGAAAAAGTGTCAAAATTTTGCGCTACTGTTTACTGCTTAACTGATCCTGCAAACCCTTATCTAACTGATCTCATTGACGCCTCTTTTCCCCGATATCGCGTACGATTAGAATCAATCTGTTCAAAATCAAACAGTATGTTATATCCGTCGTTCATTAAAATTTAAACTCACGATATACATACTGAAATCAATACATATTAACGACTTTAGATTCAAATCTAAAATGACATGCCATAAACTTAACTGTCAGCTTAATTAAAACTTTTGTAATCAAAAGTTGAACGATATCATTTTCAAGTTTCGTTCTCTTGCAGTTCAAGCAGCAAAACTATTATTTCAGTAATAGTTGTTAGTTGTTACTATCCTGACCATTGCTCGCGTCTATATATATATATATATATATTCATTGCCATTTGAGAAAAAATGAGAAACTCATGAACTAGATTATTTGTAAGTGTAAATATTCTTGGGGGTGTGATTGCTTCATTTTATAAATAAACTATTACAAACTATAATTGAATCCACATGGTCTTGGTCTTTATGTGAAGAGTTCGTTTTCCTAACCAATTTACCTCACGACTCGGTTGTTGTAACGGAACCAGATCTTTAGGTGAGAAATACCTGGATACATTTTGGCCACTTTACTTGAGTTCAAATTCCTGGTATTAACTGCAGTTAGTACTGAGTTGCCCTCGGCCTTCTTCTCATTGAAACTAAATCTTATAGTGGTCAGGGTAGTTTTACCATGAGATGAGATAAATACGTTAGAATAGAGTTTGTATTTTCTATTTGTTTATCAAGTTCCACCTTTCTAAAACATATGCTGTTGTGATCTTGCTATTTTGAAATCAGGCTGTTCTGAGAAATAGATACAGAGCGCACGAGTTATGAAAAACAGGCTGGTCTATAAGTTTTGTCCTGACTCAATAAATGAATTTCAACTTCCGCTCAACAATTTTAGTTCCTAAATCTATATCGGTCATTCAGCATTTGACATGAAAGTGAATTTGATCGTGACAGCCAAGAACGTGACAGTTGAAATTTCCTCGTACGGTATTGACTGAGTGATTGAAATACTGATGGGGTTTATTTATTTCAAGTTTTTGCTATATTTGTTTCTGAAATAGCCTCACGCGAATATATGTTTAGCTTGCGCAATATTTGTTTATTTATAACTCACATCACCAACTTGAAAGCAATTCTAATTGAGTCCATTCCCGCCAGAAATCTAAAACCGGAACTCAACTTAGTACGTTTTGAACGAGCCCTGTTGTCAATTTATCCTTGTTGTCCACATGCGTTGCGGTCTATAATCTTGCTGCATATTTCGTGTTCATGCTTTGCCAATAGACAGGGGTGTACTATTGTTGTTAGTACTCTTTTTTGGATTTCCATTTCCTCTGTGGGTTCTGTAACGTAATTGATGTTCACCATACGATCTTAGAACTGAATTGAATATTAAAAAATAAACTCCGACTTACTGAGATGTCGGAGAAGACATCACAGATTGCGGTGTGTTTTCATCAGGATGAAATAGAATCGTGTAACATCTTGGTCCGAACAGACAAAACAGGATAGTACATGCGCTCAGACTTAAACAGACTGATACAATCATCAACTGCAGAAGTTAATTACATTCATTATAACGAGACAATTCTCAAACTCAATATTATACGATGTATTTTTATAACTATGCAGTATCGTACCTTCTGTGCATAGGCTTCTGTAATAGTCAAGAATGTGGGGAGAAATGCTAACCAAATAATACAGGTAGTGTACATTGTAAAACCTGAAAAAAAATATATATATAATACACAAAATTTCTGTTGAATTTTAACTTGTAATAGGTGACTGATGTACAATGTCTATCAGGATGATATGGAGTGCGCTTTGAGTCCATTATCTCGATTGACAAGACCCCACATACTTGCTATTTTCGATTTTTCTAATTTTTTATTTCATTTAATAACTGAATATCTGCAGATATGGATGGCTATTGTATTGTTCTAAATTAATAGTAAAAATTGGATTCCAAAATCTTTGAGTATCAACATAACCATGAAAACCATACTGATCATGGACGATGTGAATAAATTGAATTAATACTGGACTGCTATTGCGCCATCCAGTGGTGAGATTACGGTTACTAGATTCATAAATTGTGTGTGTCTAAGTGTGTGTGTATGTGTGTATGTATGTGTAAATTTGTAAGCTTTTCCGTGAATTAAAAATCAAGAAAACTGGTTCCTAGAAAAATCGATTCAACTGCTAGCCTTACCTATATACTGTGTTTCATTGAATCCAGTTGGAACTCTTCTGTTAATCGTTGTCAAAATCGTGCAGACGATAATTAGCAAGAAGGGATAAATGAGTCCGACTAAAATATGGATATCGACCAGGTTCTTGCACGCTATAAATGCAATGTTTTGAGACGGATAAGACACCGACGCATCTGGTCCTCTAACTGTAAACCAGATCGCAATAACAAAAACTTGAACGAATGCGATTAATCCCGTAAACGCAAGTTGACAAATAGGACGAAGAAACATTTTGACCTGTAAAATGAACAAAACGTAGATTTTTTCAAACGGTTGGACTATTCTACCCGTATGGTCGACTGTATTGGCAGGAAATTACCACATCCATAAATATCGCCTTGTGAGATCCCATACCTGTGGTGAAAGTATCTTTGATCGAAATATTATGACAACTCGCAATGTCTTTGTCAGCAATCCAGCGTACATAAAGGTTGGTCCGAAAGCGAGCAATAAGCGAGATATCACACACGTAGCTACCGAAGCCGGTGCGAAGATGGCAAAACTGTTGGTCAGTGTCAGGAATACACCAGAAAGTACAAAAAAGCACAGCTCCTACAATGACAAAAATATTTATAATGAAATTCAAAAACAACATCGGTAGCCGATCCTCGGAGTAATTTTATAGTACAAAGGTACTTTCGGTCCCTGGTCCCTTCTTTGTTGGTGATCCTATTTGTATTCACTGTACTTTTATGTTCTCAGCTAGTGATGGGGTTTAATGGAGTGCTTGAATATTTTCATTTAATACGTGATGTCCCAATACTTTCTCCACAATAATATAAATAATATGAATAATAAATGAAGTATTGGAGTATTATGCTTCCGTTGTATATGTAAACCCCGGTGTAAATTTTCAAAGCAATAGTAGTTTTTTATTCATAAGTACGGTCCTTGTTTTGCTCTCCTGCTCGGGTATGATCCCTTGTACCTCTCTCACCTTGCCCGACGCCTTCACGATAGCTGAATCTCTGTATATCACGTATAGGACGAACACGAATAGAGTAAAAAGAGCACCGAACACTCCTAACGTGATTGAAACAATACCATAGATGCTGCTGTATCCGATCGTACTTCAAAACATATTGGTAAATTTAATTTAAATTTGTAACTTTGTAATACTTGATATCTGATTTTGAGTCCGTTGATTTTGTACATAGTAGAGTTACTCACATTATAGGAATGAGTATACAGCCGGTTTTTTGGTCGTTCGGCTTTTCCCCTTCTGGACATTCTAAACACTTGGTTCCATTGTTACCAACGTATTGATTAAACTGGCATGTCTGACAGTTCCAGCAGCATATCTGTAGAAAGAGCATAGCAATAATCCGGAGTCGTTATTATACCATGATAGACAACGTACATTACATTATGAAGAACAAGTACTAACATTTTTGTCATAGATGGTAGCTTGGTTGGAGCTGCAGGGGTTACTGCATATAGAAGACACTGTGTTCACCTTATCAATAAGTGGCATATCCCACTCAAATTCTGAAAAAGATTACATCAACCAATCATTAAAAATGGTTATTTTTTAATAGGATGTGATACAGTATTTATAATTTACAGTCGGTTCTCGTTTTAAGTCCTTTCGGTATAACGTAAATGAGAAAAAATGTAAATTAAAAAATATTCGTAGCGTGTACGATAATTTTATTAACGTAAACTGCTAACGTGCCACGTTTGGTTATGAATATTATTCGTTTGAATTTCATTTGAATATTAGAAGTGTCTTGGCTCATAATTTAAATTTTTCGGATTTACAATAGTTATTGACGTCGAGCCAATTGAATGTTTCATTGAGTTACCTGTGATGTTAAAGATTCCAGCCCTTCGCCATCTATCCAGTTCTTTCCCATTGGCCACAGGAATATTTTTTCTGTAATTGAAGACGTCGTATATAGCGGGACCATCTTGGTTCTTGTCGAATTTAAATATATTCCCGTTGACGCCTGTATCATATTTCAGTATTAGAATTTAGAAAAAAGGAAAATTGAAAAAAAAACATATCGACTCAAAAATATGGAACTTAAATTAGAACCAACTCACCGGTGAAAGTAATAGTTTTCATGTATTCGTATAACCGTAACGCTAGCTTATTTGTTCCTCTTCCTTCAGCCATAGCTGAACAAACTCCTCGCGTTCCTCCACACACATCCTTATGGTAAGCATCCAGAGCATGAACAAATACTAGAACGGCATCGGCAACATTCTATGTAGAATATATAAATGTAAATTATCTTCATTATCGTAATTCGAATGAATGCAATTCAATTATTGCATACTTGCATGAGCTTCGGATGTCTGAAGGACTTTGCATGTACATGTTCGTTAGGATCGCATTTTCGTGAGCTTTTATTTAGCCCCGATCTGCCATTAGGAATAATGGGTATTGGATCTTTCTGGTCTTTGTAATTCGCAACTACCTTCGGAGCAATCGTGCAGTTGTTACGTTGACTAATGTACTCTGCAAACCACGGGTTCCGATCCGATTGTTGATTTTCTTTGAGAGTGACTGACGTAAAATATTCGTCAAAGTACGGAATATTGTCTGACATCGGTTTGAATCCGATTGCACCTGGTAAAGAGTTGGAGCTTACCACTGATTAGCTGGTACATATGTATTTCCATATTTGAAAGTCTAAGTCTAAGTCTAAGTTTTGATTCCGTGAGTTAGCATTGCTGATTACGCTAAACAATCTACTATGTAATGGCCTGTAATTTTGAAGCTTCTTCTCAAAATCTAAAATTTTGTGATATAAACCCGTAAACGCTGGATTCTGTCCATTCTTACTATACTTTATTGAACCTGCGATTGAATTCGAAACAGTTAAAAAAAAGGGTGCTTACCATCTAGCCCGTTTTCGTAGCCTTTATCGCCCGATAGCGGCAGAAGTGTTGCCCATCCATCGGACGCAATCCAAAGGAAGTGACCCCGCGTCTCTGGCATAGATTCGGCGGCCTCGATTATTCGCTTCGCGTCCAGTTGCAGTGTGAAAATAATAACAACTGTTAAAAAAGTGCAATTTCAAGATTAATATTACATTCGCTACCGCAGCATTCTATTCAGCAGCTGTAGTATTTAGGAATATGCTGAAGAATATTATATAGTTTGCAGTACAGTCTTTTAAACTATGCAGGTATTACTTGCAATATATTAGTTATATTAATTATCCAATAAATATCTAGACTGATTTAAATTTATATGATATACACAACCTAGTAATCACATGGCTGATAAATACCTCTTGCTTCCTTCTTTTCCATCAATTCTAATATAACGTTTTTAAAATCTTTCGGTGTGCTGTGTACACCTAAAGCTTTCGATACAGCAATACAAATTCGATTTTTCTTCGCCAGTGCACTTATCTCTATAAAATGATGTAACTTTGGTTGAATGTTATCAAGAAAATGAAATTTTCAGAACGTATAAAGGAGAAACTTACCAGTAAATCCACGAAATCCATAATAATCATCTTCGTAAACGACAGATAAATAGTTCCAACCTTGTCGCATCGCCAGCTCAACCATTGCCTTTGCCTTTGAATTACAGGTCGAAGGGTAAATAAATTCATAATTCGTTTAGGCAGAGAATAAATTTAGGGTATACTAGTAATTGTTAAACCTACTTGATATGCATCTGATGGTACAGTCCTGAAAACATACTTGTACTTGGTTTTGTCGCTCAATTCTGGGTTTGTCGACCAGTAACTAACCTAATTTGTAATTAATTCCAAAATATTATTTCTGGTTTTAATCCAACGTACTTTCAAAATAATTTACTGCGGTAGTTTACCTGTGGTATAGAAAAAACTTGCAATAATTTTGCCACTTGTATTGTAACCGAACTAGAAGCAGCTCCAACCACTCCTGCAGGTACATGGATAAAGTATGAATTAAATTCTATTAATTCAATCAATTGTTGTGATTTCATACCTGCAAACAGTGGGCTTGTTTCGTTTATCTTCCTATTAGGTCGTAGATTTTCCATCGAACCCCAGGCAAGAGGCAATATTTTCGTCACAACCTTGTAGGTAGATAGATAAAGGAATATTACATTGGCATAGCCGGATTACCATAGTATCGTAGACATTTCAACCGTAATCAACGAATTTGGTCATGGGAAAATTACAAATCCCGACCATGTACATTGTACATTGATAGATGAAATGGAAGTGAATGATTTTATACGCAGGGTAAACTTTCACACACAGGTGTAGGTATAATTGGTAAATGTGCTACTATTTCCATTATTCAAGGTTCCGGTTTAGACTAAGTGTGTTGTAAACTTTTCGCGATAATAAAGTAAAAATCAATACTTTTGCTTAATAATGTCTCACCCGTCTCAACGCATGTGCGTCTTGCTTGCAAGTATCCAACATCAGAGTTCCTAGTTTAATTCCTGGGAGAATCGTTTCGTCTTTATTCGTCTGCCAACACAAAATCAGTTTGTACCTTTTTAACTTGACAACCAGTATCACACTGGTACATTGCTAGCTCAGTGGCACATAACAAATATATATTTTGGAAAATATAACATCTGTAGTTTACAATACATAAAAACTAATACCTGGTCTATTATCATATTCATTGTTTCCACGCTTTGTATTCCAATTTCTTGTAAAGCTGAACAAAATTCGTGCTGAGATTGTTGATGTACCATCATCAAACCTCCTATTATTATGTCACCAGGTCGATATTGTAACAAATTCCCGACCTTATCCTGTGTGTGCAAAGTATATAGTGAACGCTATTAAAACTAATCTATTTTCCCGTATTTTTTTCTAGTTTTTTTCTTTACCTTAAGTTCCGCCATGACAGCATCCCCTCGCGCTGAAAATAAGAAAATTTAACTTTCTTTAAAATAGTTTCACAAATCGATGCTGTGGATATCTATTCTTATCTTTCCATATAGAAAAGAGCAGGGCAGAGATTAAGAATTAATATGAGGACTTTTTGCTAAGGAACGATCTCGAAAAATAAGTAACAATGTTGACTTGGTCCTCGTATATATAAATGAAGTATCATTACGTCCATATGCCAGTATGTTCAGTTTTACATATACAATATATATATATTTCACTTACTTGACGGCCAAAATATAGTCAATAACAGAACAGTTATAATGTTGTATCTCATAGTGACTGCTTGAACTTGTTGTTCCACTGTTGATGTTGATATTCTATCCGGCTATTCAATTCGATAATTGATTCCACTAGATATTGGTATTTCAATGATAACAACCTGTATTAAACAGGAATCATAGATTATTGTGATATTAGGATAAAAGCTGTAGGCACTAGTAGATAGTATGTATGAACGTCCCTGCACCGTACATTGGTAAATCCTTAAAGGTTCTAGTAACTGTCAAAACTTTATCGCTACGTACAATAAAAGTAAACATTATGCGTCATATGAGATATTCTTTCGATCGTTTCCTGACACTTTTAAATAAAAATAATGAAAGCAACCACTTCCACTATCTGGCATAAAATGACAGAAACTAAAACCTGAAACTCTATTTTATAGCAGCATATCCACTTAGATCTATCGCGCAAACTCGGGATGAATTGATTAGGGGAGATTCCTATGATACAGGAAGAAGTATAAGGTCAAATAATATATATTCTCACTTAGTGGCGAATTTCTGAAATAGAAACAGAGAAAATAACAGCCTTCCTTTATTACTGAATTGACTATATATACTGCCACTAATAGTGTTTATCCTGCAAGCGGCCCACTCATACAGCAGACTCAGGGATAGCTCAATGATCCCTATTGAATATTCCGAAACCTAGTCTGAAAATATCCGAAAACCGTTTGTTTATTATGGAGGCTGTCTTCCGCACCATTTGCATTTGTACCACACTTTGCAATCTATACCACGTCTATGTCGCCAAAAATCACCGGACGTGACCGGCAGTCAAACTAATTTTACCACAGGCCCAATGATATTAATAGTTAGCGCTAATTATACCAGAGTTAAATAAAGGAACAAATTTTGTAACGCAAAAATTGTACGGAGCAAGTCTAACCGCCACTCAACTCATAACCAACCAAAACATAACCAAAAGTACGTCGCTAATGTTCTCTGGTCATTATTCTACTAGGTATCATCGACTCTCTTTATCAAACACCAGTACAAGAGCTAACCCACTCTATGAGTTTTATATATGAGCGATCTTCCTGTCTAGCTTGATCCCGTGATTGATAAAGAAAGAATCGATTTCTCTTTTCTTAAAAAGTCGATATAAAACCAAAAAAAAAGTCGAAAAGAAAAGATTACACAAGTGACGTAAGCGACTGAAAAATGGAAGCGTCAGAACTTTTAACATATGGTTAGACAAAATGCGGTATGACGTGCCAGGTAGATCCCACCTTTTTATAGAGATAATGGTTTTGTCGTACAAGCATGTTGTGCCACAAAAATAGAAATGGAATAGTTGCGACGTGTACATACTGCACGACAAACGTTTTACTTAAACATTTCCGTGCTGCATGGAAAACTTTTCTAAAAAACAATTAAGTGGGAAGAGAAAGTTGAAAGCATGTCAAATTTTACGTCACGTCACGATTTGAAATATTTGATTTTTTTCAAATCTGTATTCTTACGAATTGTAGTATAAAATAATACAGGAGAGATGGATTCTCTGTTGAGCTTGTGAATCATCTCTTGTATTGTCTGTCTATTCAGGAAATACGTAGTAATTTGAATGCACGATGCTGCATCACGGTATAGACTTCTGAATAGTAATATTTTGGATGAAGTACGGATCGAGGAGTTTGAATTTCATTTTGCACGGTTGGATCGATATATTGCACGATATTATCTGAAGAAGCTGCAGTAAAATATTTTAACACTATATATATACCTGTGTAGAACCGTATGAACATGTTAGCAAAAAAGTATGGTTCTTGTCCCGTATTCTGTCTGTCTGTATGTGAGGCTCACCAAACTAAGCTACAACTACCAACCATGAGACAATGTGATTGTTTTGTCATATTATTTTATTCAATATCGAGATCACAATCCACGTAATTCACCTTTCAAAACATTAAAGTTGGCATTTCACTAGTTTAGAAAACAATAGCTACATGCCAGGAAAAAAAAAAGATTTTTTTTATGATTTGGATATGTAAGATTTATCATAAAACACGAGTACACCAACGGAAAAAAAAATCAGCATTACCACCAATAATTTTTCATCAATTCCAGAAAAAAATGGCAGTTAACAACAATAAAGCATTCAGAATAAAATGTTTTTTAGGATTGGCATCGTCATAAAAACCTTATTGAATACGTGTTTCCACAAATTTTCACAAAACAAATTATCCCATGGAACGAGAGGACCCACTGTAATATATTGCAATTTTTGAAAGCCCCCTGTTTAAGTTAGAATTATTAATATTGTGAAAATATCGGTCATATGATGTGACGTCGATTTCATTCACGTCATCAATAGTCATTTGATAAAATCCCCGATAGAATGGTATTGTGAACTGTAAAACACATTACTCGTTTCCCTTTTTCAGAACGCACATCCTGATAACTATTATCAATAACTTACTTGCATGAATCCATTCAGCAACAGGTCATATGACCATATTTTCAAACGTAACTTTGTGAATAGCAAATTCAGAAGTGGTCACAATAATATTCATCATAAAAATCCGACTCTTAGTATCTGAATGACGTTAGATCTTTTATAAAAGCATTCCAACACAAGGGAGGTTCTCAGTTATAAGTAATTTACAGTGATAAATATATAAAAACAAACAATAAATCCAAAATCATTTAGACATAATATTAGATATATTAGAAGTCTGTACAATAGATCAGAAAAAACGAATTCGCAGGCTGGGAATGGATATAGATGTAGATATTTCTTGCGTGGGCCCCGCCCTAGATACTTGCAAGCTATCAGTGATACAGTAATTCTAAACTTGCTTTGTTACTGTAGTACTACCTTAAAAATGATACTCGAACACCGGGGTACTCCTGTACCTAGATTTAATACATAAAGGTATTTGTATTGGCTATTACTATAATACTATAAAATTACCACGGTAAGAATTTACTGAGGTAGTGAACCAGAGATATATATTTGCATTTAACTAGCCCTTCACTTATACACATACATCTGTTGATTTGAAGGAGAACTATGACGGAGTCGTGCTTCCTTTTGGTCTGTTGTTTGGGATTGACGAAGCTCTGTGTAGAGGGATATGTGTGAGCTTTAAGCAGTAAAAAGCAATTCCACATTACTAAAATAAGCAAAAGTAAAATCTTACGTTGATGTTGGTCTCGTGCTTGACATGACCGATTGTGGATTATTTTCTCCTGGGTGGAATATCATTGTGTAACAGCGAGGTCCGAACAGACAAAATAAAACTGTGCAAGCGCTCAGGCTAAGCGATATCGACACAGCCATGGACTGAATCGTAGAAAGAAATGCGTAGAATAAAAAGGATATATAGATGTATATGAATATGTATAGTGATATCCCGGAAATTTCGTCATTTCTGGTTTTCGACCTATCACCAGGAGCCATATAGTGGCGAACACCGAGTTGATACTGTACTTTTATATATCTTTCTAATCAAACTTACCCTCTGAATGTAAGATGGTGAACTGACCAAAAACACTGGCAAAAATGTTGCCCATATAATGCAAGTTGTGTACATGGTGAAACCTATAAAGAAGCTTCGTTGTAATAATCGTTACATTAGAGTTTAGACATGCGTGCATTAACTCACCGATGAGTTGAGTCTCGTTGAAACCGGTTGGTACACGTCTGTTGATGGTCGCTAGTACTGTACATACTATAATGACCACGAATGGATAAATGAGACCCACTATCACAGAGAATCCACCCAAATGTTGACATCCACTCACAAGAACCTCTCCAAATGGCTCTTGATTTTCAGCACTCGCAGAAACGATGAACCATATTATTACGACCAACCCTTGAACCAATACGATCGCAAATGCTAGGCAGATTTGGGACATAGGTCGCAAGAAGATTTTAATCTGTTAAAATAAGGCAAAGCAATAGATTACATAGCTAAGGCTCTGCTAGCTCTTTACTAAATCTTCTTCAGTATGTGATCCATTGTCCGCCTCCCTCTATATATGCGCGAAACTTTAAGTTGTTTGTTCGTCTAGAAGCAATATCGCCATTTCTTAACAGTTCTTATATATATTCCCAGTACAGTATATAGGATCTGACATCATAAATTCTGAGAAAATCCTAATCAGTAGCTTAAAGTGCCAAAGGGCCTATGTGGAGTAGGGCGATGTTGACCTCCGATTTTAATACACTTTACCTTAGGCCTCAAGATTTTCGATCTAAATATGATCATCACTCGCATAGTTTTTGTTAGTAGTCCCACGTACATGAACGTCGGTCCGAAAGCGAGTATAAGACGAGCAATTGAACACGACACTGCAGTGGGCGGGGATGTAATAGCGACCGAATGACCGAGGGATAGTAATACGCCAAACAAAATCAAAATGCACAACTCCTGAAAAAATAGTTAATTTTTATACACTATGGTTAGTTAAGACTGCCAATTTTGTTACCTGTCCGGAAGCTTTGACGATGGCAGTTTTTCTGTACTTGATGTATACAGCTGAGATCACTACCGTCACCAATACTCCGAATCCTGCAATACCGAGTAATACAGTCGCCAAAATGGTCCCATGAAGTCGCCTGAAATGAATGAATAATGAATGTACAGTAGTATATATGATGCATTAGATGTTATCTGATCCTATAGTTCCTTTTTCTACTACCCGGGCGCCTCTTGTAGGGAGGCTATTTAACATCAGGTACGATTATCCAGGTGAAGATCTGAAGATCTGATAGTTAATATAACCTATTACCTATACCTATTCTACTGTGTATACTTACTCGATCGGTAAACTAATGCATTTGGTTTTGTCCACATGTGGTTTCTCGCTATCCAGGCAAGAAACGCAAGCTGTGCCATTTTGGCCCACAATCTGGGTTTCGGTACATTTCTGACACGTGAAGCAACAGCTCTAAATAGAAAATGATATCAAAGCGTTCAATTTACCAAGAGGTCTCAATTTATGTTAAATTATTGAATCAATATTAATTTTTTACATCTTTTGCCCAAATTGTCGCTTCCAAGCTTGAGCATGGTTCGTGGCAAACCGATTTGACGGTACGTCCTTTTCCTGTCAGATTTTCCACGCGCAAGTCTTAATAAAAACAGGAATCGTTGTTAGCAGCGAGTACTAGGAGTATCAATATTGCGCAAGGTGGTAAGAGTACGAGATTTGTATAGTAGGTACTATTGTATAAAATATGTAGGGTTTCTGGCTTGATTTGAATAAGTAGTGGGATTCTATTTTACAAGAACTGAGTTTCTTGGTTCCAAATTGAAAAGAAAATTTACAAATTTGCAATTTGAATACAATCCGGGGACTGCTTCCAGTTGGACTCCACCGCTGAATATAATCCTAATGATGTGTGTTTACTTACTGTCTATTTCAAAAATTCCTCCTATACTCCATTTGTCTATTCTTCGTCCGGTTTTAATTTTTTTGTCGTTTCGGTATTCGAGTATAGAGTAGATGGCTGGAGCATCTTGCTTGTCGTCGAAGGTAAAATTGACTCCGTTTATTCCTAGAGGTGGAATACTTACATTACTATTGGTAAGCAATAATGGATATCAATTACGGATGAAGTGGAATTGCAATACCACTATCAGTTGCAATGAAGGAAATGTCAATTATTGACAACATTTAAAATTAATAAAATATTTCACATAGCCATTACAAATAACGCTGGGTCATGGCAGCTGCCTCAAAGATCTGTGCAGTTCTAAAATTTCCTTCAAATAAATGTTGTAATAGTTACCAACAAAACTTATGTTTCGCAAGTACGGATACAAGTTGGCGGCCAGTTGATTCGTCCCTTCCATTTTCTTTAATTTTTCGCACATACCGTCCTTGCCCTCACACAACACTTGATGATATTCGTGGAGAGCATGAACGAATGCTAGAACGGCGTTTGCCACTTTCTAAATTGTAGGTAGAAGAAAGATAAAAATAATAAAAACCATATCTTGTAATATCTAATAATAGATAATTTTGAGTCATAATTATAATTATGAGCTTACAATTAATATTCAGAAATTTGCTTTGACGTTTACTGTTAGCCGAAAAGTTTATACTGTTGTATGATATAAATGGTGACGAATATAAGTTTCCAAATAATCAGCGGTTATTACAGTAACTATCCATTATCCTTTGAATATTAACAAATGAAATCATAACATTCAAATTTATTCTTCGAAATTCATTTTCCTTATTTGTTTATTTGCGTTTGTTTGAAAGGAACCGAATAAATCTCCTATATTCCAGGGTAATATATATAGATATTTTATATATACTCTATAATCTTTGCTATTATGGACTTCTGTGATTGTCTATCTCACCTCCATAAGCTTGACCTGTCCGAAATTTTTGCTCACTCGTTCCCCCATGGTACAGTTCCTTAATCCTCGAAAAGTTCTGGTATCTTAAAAGATAATCCAATCGACATTTATAGCACGTCATTGTCATTTGAATTTGCTAATTTCTATACCGTTTGGTAAAGAGCAGTTATTTCTTTTACTGATGTACTCTGGAAACCAAGGGTTTCTATCAAGATTCTTGAGCGCTTCCCCGAGCGTGATGTTGGTGAAATAGATGTTGAATGCATCAATATCTCTTGCGTATGGTTGGAACCCTATTGCACCTGTCAATAGACGTTTGATAAAACTCTATGGTACTTTATTATACTTTGCAGCAGATTTCTAAAGCTATTGTTACCATCAAACGTAATTCCGTTATCCTCATCATTTTCTTCCGGTAAAATTCCCGCCCATCCATCCGATGCTATCCACATAAATCTCTTCGGCGCCAATATGTGCGCTTTTTGGATCACCCTCTTGGCATCCAGTGGTAGCGAGAACACAATTACAACTGTGGAAAACAGATTATTCCGCTTATATATCTAGATATGTATAAGTGGTACATAATAATAAAATATTGAACCTGTTGCATTTTGTCGCATCAAATTTTTCACGATTCTCGTAAAATCCTCGTCGCTAGCGTCGTTTTTTACCGGCTCGGCGACAGCGATGCAGATCCCCTCACGATCGGCAATTTTCTTGATTTCTGTTAGTAAAAGGACAATATTATTATAATACTTGGCGGCGCGGTGCTTCACAACGATAACCTATCACCTATTTGCCCTTTGAAAAGACGTCACTGACACTTATTTTATATATACCTCTGTCTTTAATTAGTATTATAATACTGTTATTAGTTGAGATATATCAAGAGTTTTGTATTGGATAGGATTTTCGATGAATAAGAATGCAAAGAACAGAGATAAGAACTTTGTAGTTACTGTAGTAATGAATTACTGCAGTACCTTCATATCCACGGAAACCGTAAAAATCTTGTTCATATACCACGGAAATATAACGCCAATTCTTCTGTTTCATCAAATCGATGATAGCTCGAGCCTGATTGAATAATGAATTAAATTCGAGTTATGCAATTGAATATGAAATAGTAGTACAATCTGAATGTGGTCAATTTCTCTTCCTATTGGCGCCTAGCCAACACTGATTCAGCTAGCTCCGTAGCAGATCGAGCGCTTAGCATAACGCTATTCATTGTACGACGAGTTGATTCACTGTTGACATTTATTCAGAAAAGTCGCGGAAGTCGATGAAACTACATAGCATACGTTATTGTTCTACATTGCGAAACTGGAAGTGAATAATTATCCGATACAGCCTGTGTTATGAATCGAATTTAAATTCAAACATGGTCAAATAGCAACTTGATTTATACATTTTATATATATTTTACTGGAGCAAATTTATCTCTACTGGAATGTGTAACTTTATACTTGATAATGTTAACGTTGAAAGGTTAAGAAACCTTAGTTACCACTAGCAAAAAATGATCAGGTAGATTTGTTCGAGTCATGTTGGTTAATGCAGTGTTGAGCTGAAGTGTTATACTGAATAGAATTCGAATAACTGTTACATTTATAGATATATACTAATTTTCGTCGAGGTTTTTTATATTTATATCATCCATCCAGTGGTGGGATTCAATTTTTTAGTCGGTTCGTCTAATTCCAAACTTATGAGAAAATTTACAATTTTGCACCTATGCTCGATCAAAGAATGCCGTGGTTAAGGGCAAACAGTAATTGAAAGAATTCAGGAACTGGTTCTGCGAACTTTTGTAATTTCAGTAACCTATTCGCAAGAACCGGTGCATATACTGCATATACCTCCATTATCTCTATCCGATACAGCTGGTACTGACAGCAGTGTTACAAAAATCTTGGTAGAGTGTAGTCAGTATGTTATTGTATAGTATTGAGGTCCATACCGTCATTACATTATGGAAAAACTGCGGTTTTCCGTGACGTGATGGGCTCGTTTTATGCACGAGTTTCAGTCCTCTCATATAGAAGTTTTTGTTTAATATTCACGTACGTTTTGGTGCAGACGTAACTTCACATTCGCATTATCATCCAGATTGTGCTAGCGAGTTTTTAATTCGTTCAGTTTCATTCTCGATTGTGCTTTTTTCAAATCTGAATCGTCGTATTAACGAAAGCTGATGTTTACAAAAATCCTAATTGGTATTCAGAACCGTATGTTGTTTCTAGGATTAGTATTGTATACCGTTTGCATTATAAATGCGGTAACCTGCCTCTCTCTCAGTCGGTATTAGTAACGTCTAACGTAATCGTTTAAACGCTCGAACATAATTTATGCTCGGAATTCAATCTCTTTTATTGTGTAATTTCTGTGTAGTACATAATTCTATTATACTAAATTATATATGAAAAAAACTACCGGTCTTATGAAAAAGTCGCTGCATGGGTTAAGCAATATATAGTACAAAAAAAAATGTATGTTTTTTGTGTCCCATACCTGATGGAAATCCGGTGGCAATGTCCTAAAGAAATATTTGTAACGCTCCTTATCGCTGAGTTCTGGATTTGTGGACCAGTAACTTATCTGGAAAAAAACGTTATACGATGTAATTCCGTGAAGTACATGTGTCTCAAAAGTCAATAAAAATGCTTCGTTTTCTCTGCTACAGTGGGACATTTTTCCCCCAGTAAAATTATACAGCATTTGATATAATGGAGCCTCGTGATAAAATGTACGAAAAGAGGACAAAAAAATCTCCACTTCCACTAATCACAAATACTCAATACAACATTAAGTAACGCGAAATTTGAACTGGTCTGAAAATAGTCATGGGGTTGATTATTGATTACTGCACTAAATTCAGCAGTTGTTGTCCAGTGTATTGTTGTTACCTGTGATACGGAGTATACCGGGAGAACTTTTGCAACTTGAATCGATACTGAGCTGGCACCGGCCCCGACAACGCCTGAACAAAAGCTTGGTAGTGAGATTCTCTGTTCATTTTTATTAAATTTAGGTCTAATTGATCCAATTTCGCCGAATTCGTGTTTACCTGCAAATAGTCGTTGTTCTGAGTTGTTCTGATTTCCTTGCGAGTTGCAAGTTGAGCCATAGTTTTTTCTCCATACGTATGGTAACATTTTCGTGATGACCTGTGTTGTTTTGAAATTACAGAAATCAATTCGAATTTTTTTTGGTAGAACATAAACGATTTATGGGAAACTTACTTCCTGAACTGCGTGTGAATCTAATTTACAAGTATCTACCATGATGGTTCCCAGCTTAATTCCTGGCAGGATAGATGAATCAGCATTGACCTAACGAGATAAAAACAAATACTTCTTCTTTAAGGAGTTTTAATTTTTGTGCTATCGTAATATAGAAATACCTGATCTATAACCATATTCATGGTTTCGACACCCTGGACACCGACTTCCTGTATGGCTGAGCATTGTTTATTGTCTTTTTGCTGGTGGATGATCATCAAACCACCGAGTAAAATATCGCCATCTCGGTACTGAACCAAGTGATCGTCTTTGTGTGACTTAAATTTAGAAAAGGTTTGTTACTTTTGATTAACTCATCATTCCTGATATTCGAATATTACAATAACTAAATATTGGAACGCCAGTTGTGAAGTCCAAAAAAACAGTATAATTGTTGTTATAGCCTTCAGTTTCCGCTGTTTCAAAGTTACAGTATTATGAGTTAATTTATGTAAGTTTGTCTATAGGAGTTGAACAGAAGAGTAAATCGATTCTAATTGAATAACTTGGTAGCTTTACTCACTCTCTCGCCGTTACACTTCTGATGTAGAAAATCTGAGTAAATAAACGAAAAGTTGATATTTTCAGAAGTATTTTGAAACTAACAAATATGGTAAATAACTTACGAAATACGGCGAGTACGAAAAACAGTTTCATTGCTGAAAACTCGAAATCCACTTTAGGCCACATTATTGAACACAATAACGGTTTATTATTTCAAATGCTAAATGCTCATAACCTTTAGATTGACTATTTTGAAAAAAGGTATTCAGCAAATTTGTATCGAGGACTCTTTTAATAACAATGATAGAACTGTTACTAATCACTCACGTAATATCGTATGGAATTTTGAAAAGCTGCGTTTTATCCTGTGGTTTTATTGAACGTTTTACTGTATTCCTGTTTCGTTTGGTTTATAAATACATTCTCGACATATTCAGTCTATAGACCTGTCGACTGGGTGACCCGTGTCATTTTCATTTATATATGTAGCCTTTCTGAAACTGTATCGCGAGATTAAAAATGTAAACGATCACCAAACACAAGCGAAATTACACGTGTCTAATTTATCTAAAGAACGTGAACGAATCACGAGACACCTATTAGCAGTCAATGTGATCTGTTCACTCATATGCTACAGATAGCTGCCTATATACCTCACTCATTGATTCTCTATATTCTCTCATCAAATTATAACAATATGTAAATAATTAGTGTCATCGCGACTCATCAATATTTCATTACTTAGTCTATTGAAACTATACCTATATCAATTCCACATCATGTAGTTGTTTACCGTAGTTAGTCAACCAGACCAGTTTTGGTTAATGCGGAGTCTCCTTTCGTTATGAAAACAAATTCAAATTATGCGAATAATGAATTATAAACTAATAAATTACAGCTCAGGAGACTTTTCAGGTATATTGGCGTCCTCCAATCTACTGGTTGTGAAAGTTTCTGTTTTCAGTTCGTGAAATGAGCGGTGTGACTCATTGTCATTGTTTTACCAATTGCTTAGAGCCTTAGACATACCGCGTTGAAACATATGTACATACATTCAATGAAATACAACTGTCGCCAACTCCTGTTCAACTATTGTAGCGATATATTTATATTACATCATACCACTTCACCATAACCGACCATAAAAATGCAAGGAATCTGTTTATGTTAAACGCCTTCAATCTCTCTTCGATATCAAACGTAATCATGTAGCGCCATATTGAATTATGTCGCTTTCATTCTGCTATTCGTGATTGTCTGTCAGGAAAATTTTGACACATGTTCCTTGTTACCACTATGGATTTATAGCTATCTTTAGGAATACGGGGATCAAATTCGTGCCGTGATTCCCAACGTTCGTGAAACGTCTGAGAAACCTTATGTGTAAATGAGTGTTAGTTATTAACCGAATTCCATAATACTAATTGTAATCGTGCAGATAGTAATTTTCATAATCGGTAGTAGTCAACAGGAGAGTTATTGTAGTAAGAGCATGACATTAAGAGCTTTACTATTGTATGCTATTGGAAAGCTAACGTTAGAACAAACAGCGATGATTAATAATGATGATGATTCCAGCGTCTCAATATTTTCAACCTAAACGGAGAACTTATTCACTTGAGTTCTGTATTTCAATAAACCATTCATTCAAATTGATTCAAATTTATTATTTGTTAATTTATGTTTCCGTGTTGCTGAATATTTAATACGTGATCTAAACCTGTACCTATCAGTTAGTTCAGTTCCTGACAAGTTCTGTACACTCATCAGCCTTGCTGTTTCGATTCTAAATTTTGAGGTTTTCCGGGGTCTATCATGCAGTGACATTCCATGTTAAATCTGATTTAATCAGCTTGTACTGACCAGTATTTTACTTGTTAATTTCTATGACGCTGCTAGCCCGGTCCTCAGTCCCAGCTTGTTTAGCCTATCTGGACTGACAAAGCTTAGAGAGAATATAAACCACTTATAAGTTCTATAATGCAGCAAAACCTAGAAAGTACTTTTTTTAACCCCTCTAAATGGATAAGTTTTAAAAATATTTTGTTGTTCAAAACGCTCCACTTAATAAGAAGTTTCGAAATCCTTGTTCACAAAAAAAGAAACTTGATCTGTATTAGTCTGTAGCAGACCTTTTTTTCATAATTCCTGAAAAATGGGCCGAGAATTCCACGCTCATAATCTTGCTTCCTACGCGATCCTACGCAATGCGATTTCCTGCCAGTAATAATCAAACCCACTTCATTTTTGTGTGCTAATTTTCCCTCTGCTAATGTACTCTGACATCTACCCTTCAACACATAACCCTTACCAAATCTTTATCTGATTAACTGACAACACTCATTTCATTACCTGTCTACTTTCCCACAGTGAGATTTCGTTATAAATAATAAATGCCAATCAGGAACGCTGATCAACTCCAAGTGTATACGAAGAAATATTTAAATTTACCATTTGCGTATTGTTGGTTCTGGCGCTTAATCACCGGCCGTAATCAATATACAAGCTTGTTATGATGTATATTCGATGTAGCCCTCGATAAATAAAAAGATAGAAAGAAAGATTAATCGTGAAAAATATTCTCTGAGAATCATAATCTGAATTCTGTGGCAGTTTTTTTGAACATGTTGCGTTTTTGATATATTTACAAACAAAAAACGTTTTATTTCGGAATAAAATCATGTTAATTAAGTCATTATATACATAAGATTACCTCATCTGTCGCCCCCCAGCGGACACTCACGGGGTGATATTGCATTGAACTCGCATACATTATTAAAATTGTCCGTACAATTTACGCCACATTGATGCAGTTTTTATAATTATATAATCAGCCAATCAAGAGATTATTACATATACAGAATATAATTTGTGTTTTTAAATAAATAATTCAACATCAGCATTATTTGGTGTTAACCACTATCGATTCCACTTTAATTGTTTCCTCTGTTGATACCTGTTGTCTGCTTTCTTGAACCCGATTAAGTTCGCTGATAGATAACTTTCCTAAGAATATAGAGAGAACGTCAAACGTCATTCTGACGCAGTGACGATAGGAGAAGCTGTGTATTCGTTTTTATACTTACTCATTTCGTTCAATACCACTGGAAACGATGAGTCTCTTGGTTGAGCAACACTGCTGATTCTAAGAGATTTTTTAGAGAGAGGTTTTATTTATAGTGTACATTAAAAATAGAATACTATATTATCGCATAACCCTTCGATATTTTCGGCTGTCTAAAAAATATACAATATTTATAGATTTAAAATCCCAACAAACACTGACAGGGATTCTCAAACGGAGGGACTTGCCTCAAAGGGGAGGAATTGCANGTAATTTTCATAATCGGTAGTAGTCAACAGGAAAGTTATTGTAGTAAGAGCATGACATTAAGAGCTTTATTTACTATTGTATGCTATGCTATGCTATGTATGGAAAGCTAACGTTAGAACAAACAGCGATGATTAATAATGATGATGATTCCAGCGTCGCAATATTTTCAACCTAAACGGAGAACTTATTCACTGGAGTTCTGTATTTCAATAAACCATTCATTCAAATTGATTCAAATTTATTATTTGTTAATTTATGTTTCCGTGTTGCTGAATATTTATTACGTGATCTAGGTCAGTCCGATAAAACTGCTGATCAGACAATCGGTAATAAACCTGTACCTATCAGTTAGTTCAGTTGCTGAAAAGTTCTGTACACTCATCAGCCTCGCTGTTTCTATTCTAAATTTTGAGGTTTTCCGGGGTCTATCATGCAGTGACATTCCATCTTAAATCTGATTTAATCAGCTTGTACTGACCAGTATTTTACTTGTTAATTTCTATGACGCTGCTAGCCCAGTCATCGAGTCCCAGCTTGTTTAGCCTATCTGGACTGACTAAGCTTAGTCCTATAGCTTCATCTAGCTGACGATTGCAAAGAGAGAATATAAACCGCTTATAAGTTCTATAATGCAGCAAAACTTAGAAAGTACTTTTTTTTAACCCCTCTAAATGGATAAGTTTTAAAATATTTTGTTGTTCAAAACGCTCCACTTAATAAGAAGTTTCGAAATCCTTGTTCAGAAAAATTAAACTTGGTCTGTATTAGTCTGTAGCAGACCTTTTTTTTCATAATTCCTGAAAAATGGGCCTAGAATTCCACGCTCATAATGCTCGATCCTACGCGATGCGATTTCCTGCCAGTAATATCAAACCCACTTACTTTTTCGTGCTAATTTTCACTCTGCTAATGCACTCTGACATCAACCCTTCAACACATAACCCTTACCAAATCTTTATCTGATTAACTGACAACACTCATTTTATTACCTGTCTACTTTCCCACAGTGAGATTTCGTTATAAATAATAAATGCTCATCAGGAACGCTGATCAACTCCAAGTGTATACGAAGAAATATTTAAATTTACCATTTGCGTATTGTTGGTTCTGGCGCTTAATCACCGGCCGTAATCAATATACAAGCTTGTTATGATGTATATTCGATGTAGCCCTCGATAAATAAAAAGATAGAAAGAAAGATTAATCGTGAAAAATATTCTCTGAGAATCATAATCTGAATTCTGTGGCAGTTTTTTTGAACATGTTGCGTTTTTGATATATTTACAAACAAAAAACGTTTTATTTCGGAATAAAATCATGTTAATTAAGTCATTATATACATAAGATTACCTCATCTGTCGCCCCCCAGCGGACACTCACGGGGTGATATTGCATTGAACTCGCATACATTATTAAAATTGTCCGTACAATTTACGCCACATTGATGCAGTTTTTATAATTATATAATCAGCCAATCAAGAGATTATTACATATACAGAATATAATTTGTGTTTTTAAATAAATAATTCAACATCAGCATTATTTGGTGTTAACCACTATCGATTCCACTTTAATTGTTTCCTCTGTTGATACCTGTTGTCTGCTTTCTTGAACCCGATTAAGTTCGCTGATAGATAACTTTCCTAAGAATATAGAGAGAACGTCAAACGTCATTCTGACGCAGTGACGATAGGAGAAGCTGTGTATTCGTTTTTATACTTACTCATTTCGTTCAATACCACTGGAAACGATGAGTCTCTTGGTTGAGCAACACTGCTGATTCTAAGAGATTTTTTAGAGAGAGGTTTTATTTATAGTGTACATTAAAAATAGAATACTATATTATCGCATAACCCTTCGATATTTTCGGCTGTCTAAAAAATATACAATATTTATAGATTTAAAATCCCAACAAACACTGACAGGGATTCTCAAACGGAGGGACTTGCCTCACAGGGGAGGAATTGCAGAGGATATTCAGTCAAGAGGGGGAATTTCCAACCGAGAAAGAATTTATTTTGTTCACTGTTTACATAGGTACTCCCAACTTAACTACAAAACTCATTTAACGACGCAAAAATTACTATTCGGATTACAATCTATGCCTTCCTTCCCCATGTCCAAATGAAATAGCAGTGATTTATGTAATTAGCAGGATGTAAAATATTCAATATAATTTGACATTTCTATCTGTATATTCATCTGTATATTCGAAGTATTTATATATAATGCGCAAATATAGATAATGTTTGAATGAAATCACCTGGATTGTTTCATCACTGTTTGTGCTGTGTTTTTCTCCGGGTGGAATATAATTGTGTAACAGCGCGGGGTGAATAAGCAGAGCAGCACCGTTTCCGCACCCAGACTTAAGCACACAGATACAGTCGTAAGCTGAATAAATACGATGAAAACTTATAAACGCTTCAAGCCAAACAGCGTATTTTTACACATAAAATACTATGTGTACCTTTTGAGTTAGATTGGTTGAGCTTGTGAGGAATATCGGAAGAAAGGCTAGCCATATTATACATGTAGTGTACATTGTAAATCCTGTAAAAGTTTTCCGCAGGTAATGCATTGATTGTGTCAGTTAATTATTCTTCATTACATACCACACTTACCGATGTAATAGGTTTCGTTGAATCCAGTTGGCACTTTTCGGTTCATTGTCGCCAATATCGTGCAGGCGATTATAATTACGAAAGGATAAATGAGTCCGACTAGAATATCGATTTTAACTAGATGTTTACACGCCAAGTAACCGAAATCCTCCGTCGGATATGTGACGTAAGTCTCCGGATAATCCGTGAAAAACCATATTATTACGACAATGATTTGAATGAATGCAACTCCACAAGCAATCGCCGTTAGAGGTGCCGGTTGTAATAAATATTTCATCTGTAATTTTCAGATAACGTTTCGTTTCGACTTCGGATCAACTCAAACTCTCGTATATAAAATACTATATTGACTTAACGAATTACTAATTCGACTTACCCTCTTTGGCAATATACTTTTCGTCCGAAATATAATGACTACTCGAATGGTTTTAATTAGAAGTCCGGAATACATAAATGAAGGTCCCATGGCTAGCGCGATTCTAGACGCTATGCAAGATGGTATACTTGCGTGCGAGGTGATAAGGAAACAGTTCGAACAGGTTATGACTGCGCCGAACAGAACGAAAGAACAGAGTTCCTAGAAACAAAAATTATTCATGTTTATTGATTTCGTTTTAACTTATGAAAAGGAGGCTTAAGATTTTACTCTACTTTTGTGAATGCAAATGTAAAATCTACTTGTTAACTCAATTAATGTACAGTGCTATGTACAGTGTTTTAAACTAGCATGACAAATAGGTAGGCAGATAGACAGATAGACAGACTCATTTGATATTTCCAGTTAGTCTTCCTTAATAATTTATGTGGAGCGCATGTGCTCGGCTAGCTTTCCATATATTTTTTATAGTTCATTAATCCATCATGTTGGAAAGAAAATATATGCTTCTAGAACCTTGGGGGACTTGTCTCATATATACTAATGTTATTTATCTTGTCTCATTTTATACTAATGTTATACCCAGTTTAGGGATCACCTGCTGTGTTTAACGCTCTGTTTTCAGGTATGCGAGTGATAAACTGTAAGATTTATAATTTCTTCGTCAAATGTGCGACGCTACGTGTGACTGGGGCCATCGCATTGAACCCACTAATCTAATAATAATAAATAGTGACCCGGGATAATGGAAATTACAAACGAAACAAACGAATATCTGTAAACCCAACGATCACAAAACAGTCACTATAAAGTGTTCAATTTTCGATTGTGTATTCATTAAATCAGTCCTACCCTTCCAGACGCTTTAACTATTGCCGATTGTCTATATTTAACGAAGATGAAGGCAGTGACTGCGGCCATTATTAATCCTAATATTCCCAGTGCCAGTGAAAGTTCTCTGTAAATGCTTCCAAACGTCATTTCTCTGTAAATGAAATGCCGTATTCTCAGCAGTCATTGCGTATATAACAGTGGATTAAGTAACGCACTTTACATGCAGCTCACACGTACAGTATTGGGATAGCTTCACACGAATCGTGGTCGAAGGACGGTTTTTCTCCGTGCTTGCATTCTTGACACTTACTAGAGTTGACCGGAACGTATTCATCATGGTTACATGTCTGGCAATGCCAGCAGCATATCTGAATCGAACATAGATCACAAATTTTCAGCGTAGACAATGTAAATTTCTAGTTCCCAGTTAATTTTAAGTGTGTTTGTTCTCAAGCATCATCTAGCGGTGGCTTATTAGATTGTCGATATAAATACGGATGAGTAAAATAAAGCATGCGGATTGGCCTCACCTCTATACCAGGAATAGTTGCTTGTCCTTTACCACAAGTTTCACTGCAAACCGAATTTACCGAGTGAATTTTTGACTTGAAATCTGTCTTCCATGTTATATCTACAATGGAAATATTATATAGCTTGTCATATATTCCATTACACAAGGAAACTATTCTGATATCATGGTTTCATGTTGAACCGCACGGAACCACGGTATTGGTAAACACACGTGGATAACAGCAATACAAACATTTTCTTTACGAGTGGAATATTCTATATGATAATTTGATAGGTTATATCAATAATGAATGGAAATCCACATCCAAAAAAAAATGATAGGAATTCTACACTGCCATCTAAAAATATTCCATTGCATTATTAATGAATAAATATATGCCAGGTGTCGCTAGGCATGAAGCAAGCGCAGCACCGTTTGTTTAATTCGCAGTGATCCGGTTCTAAAAGCCTTACTGAACAATCATTCAAATCATTAAAATTATATGTTGTTGTGGACGGTAAATAGATCCTTGTTGAGAATTGGAATGCGTTTAAGAATTTTCCTGTGTGGCATACGAAAGCATTTGAAAATAAAAACATAGACCATCTATCATAAAAGTAAACATATTTATTTCTCTCTGTCTGAAATTATCAGGTAATTTTCAATTTATATACTTGTTAGGTACAGTGTCAGGTTTCCCGTACACGAGTACGTATTATATGTATGAATAATTGTATGATATCTTAATTATTCTTTTTACATTCCACACGTAATTTTCGTATTGAAAATGATGTACTCTGTTCATGACCAAGGTTGTTTACAATACATAAGTAATATGATACGAGAAACACTTGCTGCGGTTTTGATAGATTCCCTCTTTTATCCAACCCTTCAGTTTGTTTGTTGTGTTCGCGACCGCATCCTTATTATAGACTTGCACGTCGTAGATACTGAATCCGTCGTGGTGTTCGTCGAATTCAAATATTTCCCCGTTCACATCTGTTCATAAAAGTAGTCAAAACTGTGGTATGTAGGTTTTTCTTGGGCAAAGAAAATAGATTTTATTTCAAAGTATACTTGATAGATAGAAGGCCTCAATAAAAAAAGAAAGATTTATTGAATAACCTGTAAAAGAAACGTTTTCCAAGTAATGGTATAAACGAGACGCAACTCCATTTGTCCCAGCCATAATTTTCATATTATGACATATTCCTGGTTTGCCGTTACACACCTCCTTGTGATAAGCGTCAGTGGCATGGGCAAAAGCCAGCACCGCGTTGGCTACGTTCTGCAAGTGAAATTTGAAAACAATAACATGATTTTCCCCTACTTATCCATTACTTTATATATCATTCCACATTCTAAAATGCCTGTCAATGGACATGGTGCTTCCTAAGATTACCAAACATTGGTAATTTCTCTTGCTTTAGGGATGGTAGCTTTCCCTTGCTTAAGGGGTGCCCATGTTTTGTATTAACTTCATTACTACAGCATGTATATCATTTATTGTTGAGGAACTTCAAGTGCTGTTGCACTCATAAAAAATTAACTTGTGTAACAGTCATACACATCAATGCAGAAACAATATAAGCGAACTCCATTGAAAAGGACATGGAATGGTTTATCGGAAGCTATGATTCTACATCAGTGATTAATTGATTGTAGTCACGTCTTCTCGTAATGACAAATACAAATATACTGCTGAGTATTCCCCATTGCTGTAGACTGTATTCATTAGAGTCATTGCTTTAAAGCAGAATTGCGTATAATACACACCTGTAGCATGTCGTATGTTCGAAATGTTGGATCTAGTATGTGTTCGTCTGGATCACATTTTCTAACTGTTGAATTTCCAACTGTGAAGGAAAATTCAAACGTCTCTTTAATTTGAAAAGCAAATACTGAATGAGTATGCATATGTGTTTAAGCAAGCCACAGCTCTATCGTAGCATTTGATATATTTTAATTTTTTTTTGGCGTACTGGGATTAGCAGAACAATTATTTTTGAGTTCGATATACTCTTGAAACCATGGATTTCTCGAAACGTTCATCCCAATGTGTTGCTCCAACTTTAGATTAGCAATATATTTGTCCACTTCATCTACGTGTCGAACTTTTGGGGAAAAGGCAATCGCACCTAGGAGTAAAATAGATTTTATTATAATTTTATTTTGCTGCTACTCTACTACGTACACTTACCATCAAGAATCTCTAAATAAGATTCATCTGTCCAAATAGTCGGTAAAAAGTTGGCCCATGCGTCCGAACCTATCCAGAAAAATCGGTCTTTCGCAATTGCCTTTGATTTAACCACAGAAAAGATTTTTTCGGTGGTTGTTACTCTTGCAAAAATAATCACGGCTGCACAAATGTAAAGTCTTAAAATACTATCAAATATTAGAATGGGATTACATAAAATAGAATTGACGTAAGTTTTAAAAACAGACCCTTTGCGTGCTTGTTAACCAGTAAGCCGCTCACGATTCTTTCGTAATCACTAGACGTTGGAACTTTCGGCACTAGGAATGAATCAGCAATACAGATTGAGTTTTTTTCCGTTGCTTGTTTTATTTCTGTCGCAAAAAAAACAAAATGAGTTAATAATTTAACCGAATAATAATTTTTGTAACTGAATTTGATTTATAACGATCAATAGTAACATAAGAAAATAAGTTTCACAATAGTTGGTGAGCCTTTAAACTGCCGTCATGAAACTTTTAATTGTTAGCTGGCCCGATACTTACGCGAAAATCCACGTACACCATAAAAGTCATCGTCGTAGACCACATAAATGTAATTCCAACGCATTTCTTTCACAAAGTGCATCATCGCTTCGACCTGACAAAGATTCGGAAAATCGACAATTAAAATGTTCTCTTCTTACCTGATTAATTGAATAATATGAAAATATTGTGGTAATACGAACCTGGTATGAATCTGGTGGTACTGTTCGGAAGAAATATTTGAATCGCCCTTTATCGCTTAGGTCAGAATTTGTAGCCCAGTAACTCACCTGAGAAATTATCCATACTTCAGTTGGAACAAGTTAATATAACCGAATAAAATAGTTCACTATAAGATAAACCCACCTGAGGTATTGAAAATATTTGAAGAACTTTGGCGATTTGTATAGTAACAGAACTTGATGACGCTCCAACCACACCTTATAAGGATGCATAAGAACATTGTATACTATATTTATATAGTAATATAACAGTATATATACTATAGAAAAGGAAGTTTACCAAGTAGAATTGGCAAGTGATTAGATCCATTTCCCATATACTTTTTGAGACAAATCGAATGTTGTCTGTTGCCTAAAGACGACACGGCGAAGGGTAAAATGTGTTGTACAACCTAATATAAATGACATTAGAACGAAGTTGAGTAGTATTTGGCAAAAATAATTGATATACAGTGGAACCTCTTGGTCTGCGTTGTTCGGTGTTTGCATTTCAGAAGCACGTGGTCTTACGCACATGGTAATAGTGTATTAAAGTTGCTGAGGACATTTGCTAATAAAAGTTTTTTGCGCTACTTATGTAATAATATTAGTGTTAATCATTAGCGACCACGGTTATTGAGAAATACTTCTTTGGTTGTCGACCTTCTTCGAGGAACAAATTATTGACGTTCCACTGTATATGTATATGGGTAGAGTTGAAAATAATAGATATAATATATTTATTTATTTCCACTACATGATTTCGTAATTCACCCGTTTCAGTCCTAGAATCTCCGACAGGCAGGTGTCCACTATAATGCTACCCAGTTTCACGCCACGTAGTATATCTTCGTTTGAGTTAATCTTGCACAAAATTTAATGAAGAAATTTTTACCTTCATAATGCTTCAACTGATAATAGAGTTTTGCTTTTCACCTTATCTATCATCATATTGATAGTTTCGAGTATTTGGAACCCAGCTTCGGAAATTGAACCGCATTTATCAACACCAACTCGATAGTGCACAGACACTGCTCCACCTAATATAATATCGCCATGTCGATACTGTAGCTTGTGTCTTGAATCGGCCTGTCAAAATTTTAAAAAATATGAGTATTTTAATAACCTACATCAAATTTTGAATCATAAATAAACTATTATCTACTGTTGTATAGAGGGTAGGGTACACACCAACGCATTGCTTGTTGCTGTGGTGGATTTCGCCGACCCGTGTGCAGCAACTAAAAAGAACAATAATGAAATGAACTGATATCTCTTTGGTTTACAGTTTTCATGTTATCTTCCTTGCTAAAACACTCACTCGACTTACCTGATAACAGAACTAAAAAAAAAAGTTGAAAACCCTTCAACCAGTACATTTCCAGCGTAATATCTCAATACGTCGTTTTGATTCAGTTTGCTAAAATATGTCGAACAAGTACTTCTTATATGAAATTCTATTCATAAAAGTTGTGTGTGTAAAAATGTTTCCTTCTTCTCGGAATTGATCGTTTGAATTCCGAAGAATTGAAATCTGATATTCCGTGCTAAAAAAGGGCTTGTATACCTCAGTTCATTTGGCATGCATAGTCGTGTCAAATGTATGATTTGGAGAATACTACAGTCAAACTTTCCAATCTTTTCTTACTTTCTGTCAACTGATCTTTTATGTATGGAATGTTATTTATTCTCTTATTTTTATTTATTATTATTATTATTATTATTTTCTCAGAGTACTCTCATTCATTCCCGCCACCCAATACGGAATGTTAAATAGCGAACGCTATGTAGGTGTATTTCATCGTGGCTGATGTATTTTTTCTTTTTTTTACAGAAAGTGAAAGTGAAATTGAATGTTTGAACATTGAAGATATTTCCCAGTGCAAGACGATATCCGCGGCAGCATAGAATAAGTAAGTACACCAATGAAAATACTTTCAAATGCCTCTAATCACACTTTGTGTAACCGCTTAAACTTCGCAACATATTATATGGCATTATAAGCGGGTCTTGTGGTGATCGTCTTTACCGCCCACTAGCGGAATACGCTCATTTCAATTTCGCGTCTTCAGCACATTTGAAAACTTGTACAGCAGGAAGATTGCAAAACCTTATATGATATTTGCACATGGTTTAAGTGTGGCCAATGGAGTGGTATTGTACGACCATTTTACCTACGTTCCCCTTACCCAAGATGCGCGCAAATATTCTCAACACATTACTTAGTGATCTAGTAACCTTCAGTAGAATAACTGTTTACGTAGAAATGCTGAATTGTACATTGTCATATGGGGATTTGTCATATGATATGAAGTGTCACGTCATTTCAATGAAAAAGTAGCATGCGCGTTTGTTGGTGAAAGTATTGGTCCGTCCTCATATCGATGATTAATATGTTACAGGAAAAGTTTAATAATTTATTGTGCGCAACAGACGTGCATCATTCGCTTGCAACTCTATCACATCTACAGTGCTCTATGCATCTAATTACTGAAGTAAACAATATCTATGAGCACACACTGCTGTAAAATAATGCTGAATTAAAAACAACATCCAGCAACAATAAATTTTTCAATTCATTTGCAAGCAATCTCACTAATTCTCCTCATTGATAACAAATAGCACACAATTGAATTTCTAGACTAGTTGTATTTTAATTCCAATCAAATCAAAGTGTATGTTCGCAATGAAGGAGACAATCGGTATCTGTATGATAAAATGCATTAAAATGTTGCTGATTATAGTAAGCGCGATTAGCAATTCAGACTGAAAACCCAAAATGCTGCAGATGTAAATTTCATTATGCATGGGTATGTATGCATATTCACTATTATCGTTCATATCACATTTGAGTAACCATTAACAAATACTCTAAAGCAATAATACGAAAACAATGAATTCAATCTGGTTATGGCAAACATGCTGCTTTTGACATATATGACAGAAACAGCGGGACTGAACATTGTAATGTACATACACATTTACTGAGTACAATGTAAAATATATATTCCTTGCTCTCCCGTTATGGTGAGAGGATGTTGATTGTATCCACTATGAAAATCATACAGAATCAAAAGAAGTCAAGCCTGGGATATTACGTAACAAATCACTAATACTGAAGGGAATAATAACAATAGTTGCTGACAGAGTGGGCAAGCATTGTATACTGAAAAAGCATTTCATTTCGTAGTCATTTATATTATACAGGTTGTGAACCATGTTATATGAATTAGCTATATTAGGAAATGTAAATCATCTTTGGATATAGCTATCCTTATTTTATAAATACAAATATAAAAATCCCAAACAGAGATTTCGGGTAAAGGATTTTCAACCTCATATTCTCATATTACAATGATAAAATGTATAAAATAAATAATTACTTATTTCCCTTTAGTCAACTAAAGAGCATAAAAATATATATAGGTTCCCTATAAATATATAAGTGTTTTTTATCTGGATTGTTATTTGTAGAAGCTGCTTACTGGGATACTTACTGATTACATACCATTAGTAAATAATTGTGAATTCCCGCTACATTTTCGAAAGAATGTTGTTCTTTCAATGAGTTTGATTTCACAAATAGAAACTGACATAAAAATACCTCCAGCAGTAGTTGCTTAGCGAAAAGCTTTTTCCATTATCAACTATTGCAAAGTTAATTCAGTTAATTAATTCAATTTAAGAGTTAATTCATCCTTTAGCATATGGTAGTTTGACCTAAGAAATGAAATCAAATAGCAAAGGATTCGTAACATTTGTTCCATGACCACTGTTCACAGGTTGATTCATTTGACCTCAAGGCCAGATTACTATGTACTCGCGTGCCAGTTTTTGTTAGTACAGTGGAACTGTATACAGTTTAGTGGCATAACTTCCGAGTTTTAAAACTTTGAAAAACGGAAAAACAAAAGTATAAATTCAAATGCATCATGTAATTCATTTGCTTCTGTACTCAAGATATTTTATAAATATCTGTACATCCTGGATTGAAGAAATGCCTGATAGTATCAGGTAAATCAAAATATAAATATAACAAAGCGTAGATTTAATATTAAGGCACAATTTCTCAGATCAAAAAGTATTTTTTCCAATCCACTTGTTGTGGTTTTTGACAATGAAGACGATAAACAGGAAACAGAATCAATTCTAGCTCTAAAGAACAATTGCAATGCTACGTGGCATGCTGAATTGATTTGACAAATTTCATGATACTACAAATTAAAATAACAAAAAGATATTGCTCTCTGATAATATTGCTGCTGTAAATCATTGGATTTTTGGAACACAGGTTCCACAAATCGCTTAATAAGTGCGATAAAAAACCTTTACCTTACTCATATATTCCCATATTTACATTCAATTCAGCAGAAATTCTGCAATGGTTGTTTCCAGAGAACATAAGAACCACATATGCTTCCACGTTTTCAATTTTTAATGAACTAAATGAGCCTCAATTTTCTGTCGCATTCCCATTCTCATCCCCGCTCTCCCCTGACGAATCAGAAGAGTCCATGTATTTCTCCATGTCTGCAGGCCTGACTTGATTATGTTGATCTTCAAAAGACGGAAGGATGCCAGTAGCACTACCGTCAGATTTAGATGGAATAACCGTTAAATGATCATTCTTGGATCTGGTCGATCGGCTGAAAAAAGATTGGGTTTTCTTCACTGGCGATACTCTCTCGATCGAATTGGGATTATCCTTGATAGCTTGAAAGCAGACGTCACAGACCCTCATAGGTTTCGATGACTGATACGGTATGAAGGCTTTCTGTGACGAACAGCCCTTACAAACAACATAACCACACTTGCGGCAATGGTGCCTTCTTTGTATGGCATTGAAAGTTACTTTTTCGCATCGCATACACTGGTCTGCCTCTACATCGGGAATCCATGGTGGAGCGACATTTGAAGGATCGGTTGTCACTCCTGAATAAAAGAACAGGTGTAACTATATTAATTATCCTATACAAAAGAGCTTGAAACTATCATTCATTCATATGAAGTGCATGCTAACTCAACACTGATTGAATTGAGCAAACCTTATTAATAAATCTTTAATTTTCTTGACATCATAGATTATCTTGTTTTAATTATGGCTTAGAAACTAAAGATTTATAAACCAGAGGTTTATTGCGGTATTTGCAAAACCTTTTATTCATCAATAGCAGAATGAGCTACCTGATTTCATTCGTTGCTCTTCAACACCCCTGGACATGTGTGACATCCATTCTTGTTTTTCCATTGCTGTTTGAGCATAAACCGCAAAAGACTTGGTAGGTGATATGATAAGCCATCCATTTTTTAATGTCTCTCCCTGTTCTTCTTTATCAGGCCTGACAATAGTATCTGCATCTGGAATCTCTTCCACTTTGATATCTTTCAGTTGCATCACATGCTGCTTGTTATATCTGAACGTTAGAGATACCATTAATACTAGACCATTAATACCACAAATTCACTCTCACAAAACTGGATAGAAAAATTTATCATACATACTTCTTTTTGCTTATTACAATTGAGCCATAGACGAGAATATCATTGAAAAGGAAAAACTGTCGAAGTTTTGGCTTCTTCCGGCACAGTTTAGTGAGCACTCCCTCACCCACCAACACGCGTCCAGTTTCGACCAATTGCTGTCCAGCAGTTCCGAAACATGATTCAACATGGACTATTCTCCTGTCGTTAATTTCTGTATTTGCTAGTTTATCCATTGTCGCATTCAATTCTGTTTCAAACTAATACAACTGAGATATATCTTGCCTGACAATAAATATATTCGATAAAGTATATGGTTTACTCAATAAAATTGCTATTGGGAATTTGTAATCTTTGCAAAATTCTACTGTGACCACTGAGATTTTTCCCTATTGAAATTAACATGACACTGCCACAGGGATAATGCAGTTGTTACTGTATATAATTAAGTATAAGTCTTAAGTATAAAATGAAGACGAATTCAAAAAGTCTTTTATCTTATAGATATGTATAAACAGTATTCAACTTTTTAATCACTACTAAAAATTCTGTCTTCAAATCTCCCTGGAAGCAGCCTCTAACTTTCCATATTTTTTATACCATGGTAGTGGCAAACTCTTTTTTATCTTTCACAAACTATATATATATATATATACTGTATTTACTAACTAATATTTTAAACAATGTTTATCTTATATTCAGATGTTGCATGAACTTACTCCACGAAGTCAAGCCATTTTACATGCTTTTGAGGAAAGAAATCCATGAGGTATGGAAAGCTACCTTAACTTCTACAACTATAAGGTAATTTCTTTACATTTTCCCTTTTTATTAGTGTGTGAATGTATGTATTGTAACTGACTAAAGATTGAAGCTGTAGCTTCAGTAGGCAGCACTAAACAATGTGGAGCAAAATCTACTATCAGCTAGTACTCAAATGGTTCAGCAAATCGATCAAATGAATAACTCAAATATTGCTGGAATGTAAATATAATACTTTAGTGCGAAATAATTTCATTTAATATCATCCTTTACGTCCTTTACGCAAGTCGTTCAGCTACACTAGTCACAAATAGTAAATCATACTGTTTATCAATTATGACAATGACGTCATCCTTTCAATGCTTTTCTCCCAACTAACTGGCTGTTGGTTCGGATACTTCACATCATTCCCTAAATCATTTCAAAATCCCATTCCCCAATGTGCACAGACACTGTTTACTTTAGTGAAGTAATATCAACAGCGAAAATTATTTCCTGGTAAGCCAACGAAAGTTTGAGATTGATTCATGATGGTGTGATTCAGATCCTCGTGATTAACTTGAAACTTCTATAATCAGTTGTCGTGAAAATGGCCGCGTTAAATATATATGACATGTTGGATGCAACTGAGATTACTCTGTGCACAGTATTTGAACACTCCTCGCCCCACCTCAATTTCGTCTTGGTGTTTATGAATTTTGAATTTAATATTAGGGTCAGTTTTACTTCATATTCGAGTCGATTTTAGGTGCAAGATACACTATACTTAACGCGTAATTGTTGATAAAGATATGCCTAAATAAAGTAATAAATATTCCGATCTAAGCAGTCGAAAACACTCATATACATATACCTAAAATAATCGCCTTTGAGTCACAAACAAGCAGACAATATCAAGAAGTGCTTTGGGCGTGCAGAAAAACGTTACGTCGATTAGAAGGGTAAACTCGTCTTCTGATTATACTGTAATTTGAGTTGTTAAACCCGCTGCGCCACAGAACTGTTCACAATAAAGTTTCCCCGTATGCAGCCCGCAAGGTTTTCCTCAAACCATTTGTGGCCCTTCATGCTCGCAATCGTGTACCACCCTGATCTAGTGTACAACAGTTCGCGTAGTATGAACAGAATGAAAGTTAATTTAATTTCCATAATGATATTAAAAAGAGGACAGAGAAAGGTAATAGAATGGCAAAACAGTGACATGATAAATATTAATTACCATGTTAAAGAAATGAATTCATTGGAAAGCTTTATATAAGAAGATACAGAAACTTGGAAAAAATATATTTCTACATTTGTTACTAAAATCGAAAAAAATTAAATTTAAAATTTAAGAAAAGTTGATACCGCCAGCAAAAAATGATAAAGCTCTCCATAAAAGAAGAAATCAATCACATATATAAACAGTGATGTGGTTCTGTGAGAACAGCGTTTCCTTATTATTGAATCCAAACTTTCAAATAGGTTTTTAATTCCGGCCCATCAAAGATGTATGATATTGATCTTATTATCAGAATCAGGCCTGATAGACAAATCAACCAATGTGGCCTCAAAACGTTTATGGAGTTTATTAAAATTTAGCATTTTCCAGTACGAACAACCTTCTTTCCTGCTATACATCACCACACCACTGGATACAACGCATAATTCAATCAAATGATTTGCAACCAATCCAAGAGGAAAACCATATGAGTAGGATAATTTTCAAACTAGTTTGATTTTATCTAGGATCTGCAATGATTAGAATTTTTGGGTTAAGAAATAGCAAGTAATTTACCAGAAGTCGTGTCATTATTCACACGATATGATACATAGCATGGAAAGAACTATTTTATAACGATTGAATTTTCTCCTGTTGTTCGGATTTTGCTCGCTGTTAATGACAACGATCGTTTCTGCTTCATAAGTCCCATAAAACTTTTACGGTAATTCGGATCTCGAATAAGTGCTACCGGATCTTCTTCCTTTATGATCATTGACCTGCAACGCGTGGTATTTCTTCTACGATATATTCGTGAACCTGTGGAATAACGTTAGTAAATTTAAGAGAGGTGATCAGTCTAGCCGTGTACATAATTGCGGGTGCCTATAAAGGATCAAATCTTTAATTAATATTGTATTTCTGACTACAACAATGTACTTTACTGCAAAGTTAAAATACTGACGGGCTAGGCTATTGATAATTATCAGCACATACCTCTCAGCGAAACAGCAACCGGAGATATACCCAACTTTTGATCGGATTTACTTGCTCCTAGGGTCCTTTCACATTGCATTGATCTACGTTGCGTCGACGATTTTTTTAAAATACTTCGACGCGATGAAATATCAGTTTCTCGGATGTTTTTTTCGCTAGAAATATTTTCAAAAAAATCTGCAAGAGAAGAGAAATTTTTCATTCAATTTTCATTCTGAAAAACAGAAATCTTTGTTTCCTCGCTCCTCGCTCCTCGCTCCTCGCTAAGGGTAATTTTACCTCGTAAACTTTTGACGTCTCGCAAAATCTGCTCGTTGGCAATTTCGGTATCTGTTTGCAACTTTTGATCGGTTTGTTTTTGTTCGTTGTCTTCGGAACTTTTCAAAGCCTGAGTTTCGAGTCGTTTTAACGCTGATTTGCATTCATCCAGTTCCCGTTGAAGCTCCATACGTGCTACCATTTCTTCCTTTAAAAAAAAGAGTTTGATATTGACATAATTATATATAAACGCAAATACAAATAATTTGTACAAGTAACTAACCTTGAGTTCCTCTTGTGCCTGTGCTTTCTCTGCATTCAATTCCTATGAAAGGGAATTTGATTTACACTACTATATTACAGGAATACACTTAAACTACAATACAATATAGCTGAAATGTTTTCCTGAATCCAAATTCTTACCTGCATTTCAATTTTAAGTTCTTCTGCTTCCCTGGAAATAAGTTCCCTTTCTAAGAAGATTTCTTGAGATTTTTTCTCGTTTTCTTCAAGTCTAGTCAAGTAATTTTAGTATTACAGAAATTACTTGTACTGTATTTAATTTCCCGCGTCTTGTAAATCTATTACACACTTATAATAATAATGACTAAATAAAGTTATATATCGGAAGTTATCAATTCAAATAATATCGATTACTTTTTCTGAATGTCGCTTTTGTCCTTTTCCAATGCTACTGCTCTTTGTTCGATTTCCGCTAGCTGTCTCGCGAGATCTTCGTTATTTTCCGGTTCCTGTTCTTCTTTTACCTCGTGACCTTGTAGTTTAGTGATTATAGCTGCGCGTTCTTCTGATAAAGTCTATATTAGGATTGGAAAATAAAAGGTTCATAGATCCGGTATTGTGATGACGTATTGTTATAGATGTGATGGTCATAAGCCCGGAAAACAAATGACCTAAAACATGAGTTGTGCATGTGATTTGTCCTCAATGATTTACACATAAAGTGTGTATGTTGTAATCATAGACTTGTAAACAAATATACAACACGAGTTTTTAGGTCGACTTCTCACGTTGCACTGTCTTTATTCACAGTAATAACTTATAACAAAATGGTATTTGATGGAAAAGTATGAATACCTTAAGTTCTTTATGAAACCTTTCCGTTTCTTGGGCCATTTTTTCCCGTTCGCAATCGAGGTTTTTACTCGATTCGACTGCCAAATCCAATTCCCTATGGAAAGAACAACGGAAGGTGTTGAAAATAACAAAAATCTTATGCCGTAGAATATTGGATGTTTCATCACATACTAGCGCTTACTTTTTAACTGACTTATGAGCATCCTTTAGTTCTTCTACCATTGATTCTATTTTTGCGTTTTCTTCCTCCAATTCCTGATTAAATTCTTCGAGGGCCTGATATAAAAAATAGGGAATTTGTACAGTGGTATATATTATTTTAGGCTAGAGGTAGTGTGTCGTCCGTTCGTCTCAGATAGGAGGTCTGTATAGAGGGCAGAGAGAGGGAACGGAAAGAAATTTATATTTCGCACCTCTCTTAACTCCTTTTCAGCTCCAAGTTCTTCCGCTTCGCTTATAAATTTGTCTGAAATAAAATACAGCATAAGGGACCGGAGTACTCTTTATATTTATGCAACTGAGTTGCTTTAATAGAGGGAATGGGACGCTGAGAAATAGTAGAATAGTATACGCCGAAAAATGTAATAGAAAAGTACACACAATTGTAATTTCTTTGGGCAAAGTTTTTCTCATAAATTTCCTATCGACGTTTTATTTAAAGATTGGCAAATGGCGAAGTAAATATAAAAGTGAAAGTGATGTGATAACGTCTTTTTGAAAGGTATTGGCTTACGTTCTGAATATGATAGATGGCGTTTAACCTTTACTATGTGTCAATAACCAATAACATACCTACGTACTCCTGCCTTTCCCGTGCAAGCTGAAGACTTTGTTCCTGTAACGACTTGATCATGATTTCGCAAAGTTCGGAGTTTTCTAACGTGCTGGAAACATAATTTACAATACATTATAATTAGAATCCTTTTGAATGCAGTACATATCAAGAGTTTTGGTTCACTTTATAGCTGGATCATTAACTGTTGTTAATCGTTGGTAAATACCAAGATTAACTCCGTAGAAAGCCTCATCAATCACAACCATGATATATTGTGTGACATGTATTGCACATATGACTAAATTAAACTCCAGGAAACATTAAATGCACATACACTTCATTTATTAAGTACACAATATGCTGTTCCTCGTGCAGCATGTCATAATAATATAATATGCCGCTTAATCTCTCTGATAAGAATTATTGATTTTCTATCGTAAATATTTCACATCTTTATTCAAGATGAAGTCTAACAATACGATGAGTCGTATGTCACATGTTTATATAGGAGTGAAAAAGAACAAAAAACCTATTCCACATAGCCTTTATACCTGCGTATAAGTCTACCCCTAAATATCTGAGATTTAATATAGTCTTTAGCCTATATTGGTCGCATCACGTCAAACTAACTGGCAAGAATTAGCATGTGTTAACCAGCAGCTTAATATTCAACTGGTATAAAAAACTTGGATCTTTCTCAAAAGTTCTGATAGATTATAGAAATTAGAATTAGTAAACAACCATATTTTTGTCGCTACTTTGTATCGAGAACTTTTTTTGCTCGGTGTATTAGGCAATTCTTCATGTTTTCAAACTCGACTAATACGCTGGCACATACGGTAACCAAAGTATCTCCTACAGGCGCCTTGTCCGTATACTCACACTTTAGTGGCTTTGTCCAATGCTCTGATCCAATTCTTTCTAGTTTCATCGTCATCAGCTGCGATGCAAATCGGCGTCTATGTGAAAATTTCATCAAATGACGTCATTAATTATTATTGGCTAGTACAGTATTAATATTAACGCAGTTTTTTAATGTAGTGTATATGCAAGATATAAAAGTTGTATACAATGTGCAATAATATATTACTTACTTTGAAGTCATGATGATTTATGTTGATGCCATACTGCATACCGCTGCCTGCTGTGTCTTCGATCGTGCAGTAGCCGAGTGGTATTACTCCCTAATAATAAAAAGAACGTTGATAAGTGACGATAATAGTTAAACGTATGGACTTTGACTGATTGGCTTAATGTTTTTCTCAAGAATCTAAACTAGAGTATGTGCAGACTTGAATGTTAATTGAACCGGTAATTATTACAGTAATTACAGATAAACGAGGAAGTCTACCAATCACATTGACACAATTATGCCTACCTTGGGATGAATATTAAAATATTTCTTGGTGTCGAAAGCCTTTTTCTCTGATTCCGCATAGTACAGTAGAAATCCTTCCTTGAGTACGAAGAACCTGTCAAAAAATGATATAGTTATTAGGTCACTAATACACAATTTATACACTGTCGAGTACAATCTGTAATATTTTATTTATAGATGTGTTGCTTAGTCGTCATGCTTCCAATAAAAGTATCTTTAACTGTGATTAGCACGTATAATCCAATTTTAACCTCCATCAAGAAAATATACTACGCAAATTTAAAATAGCAATAATGAAGTGATATGTTTATTTTAATGCTTGCATTAACATTTTATTCATGATGGTTCTGCTCGGATTCCCCTTCAATCTACTGTATATTGTTATCAGTTTATGTTGATATATTAATGTACTGAGACAGTACTACTGACTTTTTCCCCTCTGTGAACGCTGCTGCAATTAATTGTGGAATCATGTAGTATGTTATCTCTTTGTTCCAGTTCCGATATGTTTAGATAACCTAGTATAACGCAGTTCTGTGAGTCATCCTTCCGCATTTATCAGGATTGTATGCAGTAAATTGCAGCGTATAACTCCATACTATCATGTTACAGAAGACACGGAATTCGCCTTGCAACATAACGTATACAGTAGCTCGTATATAACATCTCGTATTTTGTTAGTGACTGCACGTGAACGATGATGTTGTTGTAGAAAGTTTGAAAACTTCCCAATTCTTGGTCTACTATTACTACGCTCACTGTACTTTCTATTCCGCAAAACCGAATCAATAATTTATATTTAGCCTTTTGTGCGCGAATTCACGTCATTCCGTCTTGATTATAAACTGCGAACGAGCGTAATTGAACGGAGGTGACGTCATAAGTCGTATCCTGGACTCATTCCATGAAATATAGTTGCCAAATTTTAGCATAGAAGTAAAAGAAGCTTTACTGTAGTTCGAGTTTCATTCTTATTTGACCCCATATAACCATGTGGGATTCAGATCTTGCAGGATTAGGCCTTTTCCCTTGCCCCTTGGCTGTAGGGGTACTGCGAGACCCCCAGCAGTATTAAAAAAGTTTATTTATTTTATAAAATCAGTACATAACGTCATACTATACATACATGTATACAGTACAGTGTCTACTTTCACCGCAGTATGTTTTCTACGAATATAAATAATAATTGATAACCATTTCTAAATAAATAATTTAAAGTGCTTGTACTTTGAATGAGCATTCACAAATGAAATAGCTTTTCACGTAATTTCCAAATAGCGGAGGCTCCTGGGCTATTATGGTGGGTATTAGTTCTTTTCTAGATCCAAAGTTTCCCTTTGATTATCCAAGGGGCCAGGGTTATGAACCACTACCTCTGATCTAAGCTGCCTATGTGATCTAAGTTACTACCTACGTCTCTATACTATATACTATAGTAAAGCTTTCGTTTTACCTTCGTGACCATTTAGTAGACTGGTGTCCAAATGGCTTTTTTAAAAGTATCCCATGCTTCTGAACAATTGATACAGAATCCTCCTGGCTGAGGTGACTTCCATTCGATCCTGATTGATTAGATCCAGAATAACCCGAATCCACTGTAGAATTTGACATTCCTGATTCTCTGCGATATTTAAACCAACTTAGATCCATTTGTCCGATGTTTCCTTTTATAAATGTACGGTGAGAAAGGTTTTTTTCTCTCCTGTCGATTTGTTCTCTCGTTTGTTCCCAGTTTTATGAGAGCTTGCCAAGTGTGGCTCTACTAGTGGTCGTTTCGCAGTTGTGTATTGGTCTTAGGTTCTTGTAGGACTTTGATATTTCCAAAGATATTTCTTGAAATTGCCAGTCTTTTTAGTTTTAAGCTTAGCTAATCGACAACATTACCTACTACTACAATATGGCTTCAAAATGGTATAGCTGTCAGAGATCCTGTATAATATATCTAACAAACAGCCAACTAATGAAAATATAATATAATACAGGATAATTATTTCAGTGAATATGATACCCTATCTTCCGTTTAGTTGAGTCATTGATTTTAGGCAATTTTCACTAAGGCAAGTGAACTATATACTGTACCGATTCTTTCCACTGACCTCGCGCTTTCCATTGTTTAACAGTGAAAAATTCAACTTTGCAATAATTCCAGGAAGTTTTAAAAAGTAAAAATAAAATATGACCCGTTCTACGTGAACAAGTTACTATGCTACTCGTATTTTGCAGTTGCTTCTGGTGCGAGGCACTAAATGAACTTCCTTTAAAATCGCTTGGTGTAATTATTGGTGGATTGATTGTTTACTGAAATGAGAAAAATGTAAGCCCTGAAACAATTTCTTTAAAGCCGTTGATTCGCAAGTTGCATATCCTATATACATTCATTCATTTCCATAACAATTCTCGAATTACACAAGATTCCATTAAACTAAGAAAGGATCCGTTTCAGGTGACAAATAACCTCCTTACATACTGCTTTCTGTAGTATCTCGTCTGTTTCTCGGCACTGATTCTACATTCTTTAAAATTTCTTGCTCTGCTGCACGTTCGAAAGGATCTAACAATAATGTATAAAAATGAAAAACAATTACTGTGACTTTTTGCACATGTGCATTTATGACTTAGCTGTTAATATCCAATTACCTGAATCAGTAAATTACCTCTTTGTAATTACTGTATAATTTGTAAGGTAAATTACTACCTGATAGGGTATACGTTGTAGAAAATAATTACATCTTACATATGCTAAGCCATCATGTATATTGTACTGTCGCCTAAGATGGTATTCATTCACGTGTCAGGAATAAATGTAGCTATATTATTAACCGGAAGCAGCATAGCATTAGCCTCTACAGTGTACAACTATGTTGGTCTTTGCGGTAAGACAGCAGGTGGGCATTATATAACGAAAATTGCATTAGTACTGACACTGTAATTGTCAGTGACCGGACCTCATGTAGTTTGATAAAGGATATGTGATAGTTTCAGGTTTAAAATGAGTCTCGTTAACTCTTACAGAACGTTTCGCAACGGTAATTGCTTCAATTCGGGCCTATTAAGTATATCTATTAGTTGATGTCTGAAATAGCTATGTAACGTATATAACTGATGATCACCGTTATCGCGTATTAATGTACGCGGGTTAACGGTGAGTTTCTTGGAAACCGTAATAAAGTTTATATTACTGTTATGTTTTTTTACGGGGTCATAAATAATAGGCTTTCGCTATCACCCCTTTTGCGCATACAGTTAATATTCTGCTATGTTTGAGAACAAGCAAGTTTTGCATGTTTGCTTTTTAACTTTGATTGTCATAATAAAAGTTAATTTTGAAATTAAATATTTGCATGCCTGCCTTGTTCATAGTTAAATCTTAAAGTAAATATAATCGAGGCAAATCAAGTTTCGTACGTTCCGGGGGTGTAATAACACATAAAATTTACAATTTTGATTATTACTTTGGCAATTAAAAACCGGATGTATCATTCCGCCCCCGAAACCATAATACGATGACTCTTTATACAACGACTTTTGCCCTAACCTGTAACAAGTTCACACTCGACAACTTATACATAATGACGACGAAATCAGCTTTCTATCAGTGTATAGAACTAGGACCTTCATGTATAAATGATATAGGGTTTTCAATTTGAACCCAGTCTCCCTTTCTCACGTAGTAAGTCTCGTATATTTACGAATGAAATTCCTACGAGTTCGAATCAGATCAAGATCTTCTGCAGCTACCTTCTGTCATTCCTTATGCTTCCCTGAATAATTTATATTTAGTGATGAGCAACCAAACAGAATTGTCATTGAGAAATGCTATAGATCGTCCGTCAGATAAACGTACGTTTAACACGCAATATTTCAACGTATACATCAACGATTTTCCTTGTGTGTTTTGGGAAACCGTTGATGGTTGTGTTACTTATACGATGATTTACGATCTGCTCGATGATATGATCTCGTCTAAGAAATGTTGCTCTAAACTCTAAAGCCAGCCATTTGTCTAAGTTATTTCCTATACAGTGAACTGATGGCGTAATAAGCACCAAATACTCATCTATCTAAGCCCTAAGGTCACTGTTTCTATTTCTACATGATTTCGTGATATTCCCACTGACAGATCGTTACAACGTTGTTCCCAGTATATCGGACGATATGTCTTGAACCACCTTCCAGCGTTCTTTTTGCACGACTAACAAGGTCATTTTCCCAAAATCGAGCCAAGTTTCTATTCGTTAGACAACGCACCGTTCATTTGCTCGACCGGATGTGCTTTCATACAAAGTTGCCAAGTATAGCTTTAGTAAGTCTAAATTTAAAGAATTTGTACTCTCTTTGACAAACAACTAAATCTTTCCTATTCATTTCATCAACATTATATAACTGTGTTGCTACTTATTGTAGTTGAATTTTTCCCACGCCTAATTAAATAGCGTAGTTGCTGACAGTACTCCCTGTTTATTGCGTAAAAATATTTGCCAACGCTCGCTCAACTAAACTATTCAAATTAGTAACCTCGTATTGGGATTGGAATTAGATACAGCTACAGCGATAGTAGATCAAATAGATATTATATAGTACTATCTGATATACTGTAGAGCTTTAATACACTATCAATATTTACATTTTCACGAGGCCAAAACACACTATTATTGTATGCTAACACTTCCGCATTAAACAATGAAGATATCGTTCCTATTGCAGAATAAGCACTTCAGTTTCTAAAGGAGCTACAATGTACAGTATTTCCTTCTCCTCTATTCGAGTATTTAAATATATTGAAAAGTAATCTAAGTTGCGCTAAGTAAACTTGTCTTGGACTAACTGCGTATTCAAAAGAGATGATTAAATCCTATATGCAATTGATTACTATTGCTCGGTAATACTGAAAAGGATATCTGAATTATGATGACGCCGACCACCTGTTTCCTGAACCTGAGTCTTCTGATTTATTACTGGCAGTCCAGGTAGACGGTGCATTCTTCATGTAAAGCGAAATGATAGTGATTCACTATTGCACCACCGAAAGCCAACTGCTCAAATTCTTAACTACTTTGCTCCCTAAACTACTTATGCAATCCTTAGGGACGTACTTGTATACTGTACTTGTATATGTAAGGGGGTAGTTATCAAAAGAAACAACCCTTTGTTCTTTATTTCTTTTTTAATATTATCACATCCTAAGAATACTATTATGTCCTTTAAGTACTCCTCTTTATTCTATTGAACTAATAGCACCACTTAAACTGTCTGACAAATTTTGCTTTGGCTCTATTGGCTGCCAACACGACTATAAATTGCATGAATTAGCCGACGCTCATACTTTCCCATGTGTAATCTGAAGTAATTGATGTATTGTATGACTGTAGTTTAAGCAATCTTGCTGCTAATTCAGTGTTACCTACGTTTTCGTGTCTACTTCCCACGATATCTGATACCGCGCTAGGAGAATCCAATCCGTTCAAAACCTATCTTACGGTGCTCAGCTGCCGAGCTGATGTCTTAAAACTCGTGTTAGATTGAAAAATTGTAACTGATATACTGTGCATGTCTTATCAGCTAGGTTCGTTTATCCGAATTATTTTCGAATAAATCCGAATACCGGCCTGAGGAGTTATTGATGATTATTTTTATTTCATTTATTTTAATTCCACTTTCTTAGAAGGTGATCGTAATAATGTACATTATAGTTTCGTTAATACTAAGCTACACTGTGTGCCAGTTTGATATAGTGTTATTCTTACTCATCTTACGATAGAAAACTCATTTGCGAGTTAACTTTCGGCTGACCTCAGATCAATGTATAACGTATAAATTATGCTATGAATTCACATAAAGTGCCTATTAATTCAATGAGCCTTTTGTAATCAAATCATCCAGCATTAACTTTTGATACGAAGTCATAAATTTCAATCATCTATTATTAATGCTTTTATTTATAGCGATATTGTAAAAGATCGATTGTTTTCGACAAACGTTGGTTGACTCATCTTCATCCATAACGTATCTATTTCGTCATCCAAACCCCGTTCTGAACAAAGTTCGTGCGAAAAATAGTATCTATCTATATATAATAAATAACAAACTTTTTCCATAAAGCGTTAAAATTCACCGATTCATAAAACAAAAGTAAATCTGAAAAAACATCATCAAGCATTTCTATTAGCTATGCATGTATGATTGTCTATCTCCTGCTGTTTCTATTAGGGCAATTAGTCTTGTGCGTCCGTTATTCCACCATTGGTAATACAGAAACTGGCCTCTGATTCCGGCATATCCGGACTAGATGGGAAAATTAGTATCAGCTGAATTTCGTTTAGAAATTATGCAAGATACGAAACGATAAGTTGTTGTATATTTCTGGATTACCTATCAAAAACTTTCGCTATCCGCATTTCAGCTCTTCCCTTTCTCAATGAAATTCGTGTCGTGGAGGCGTGTGCAAGAATGTGGCCCCCGATAGGCTTTTTTGGATCAGCTTGGAAGCTATCAAACGAATACGTTATCATTTTCCATTCATATGTAAGCTTATGTAATAATTACCTCATAGCTGCCCCGGGATCAGCAGTCATTTGATTCGTCAAAAACACGGCGACGTTGTATTCTTCAAACCCAAAATACAGATAATCCTCCGTGTCACTAATGTTAGGTACTAAGGGAAATGTACTGCTGTAATGTAATACGAAATTCACCTTCCGAAATCTTTTGCAAACGCGATAGCATTTGAGCTAATTTCTGCTGCCTGTCAGCTAGTTCTCCTCGTCCGCTAAAGTCCACTCGGAAGAGAGCCATAATAGAATCTACAATCTTACGTTAAAGTAGTAATATATTAGATAGAACAAAGTAAGCTCGACCAGAAGGCTGAATGCTATTTACCAGTAACTTAAAGATTCCTCCCTCCTCATGGAATTTCGCAGCTACATGGTCTAGTAACTCCATTTGATGTTCACCTTGCGATTCAGTATAACATTGCTATATCAACTTTAATTAAAATTTTAAAACTACTATTAGAACAAAACTACTTGTATATGCCCTCGCGTAAAGTACGTTGTCCAGCACTGCTGACTGATCTAAATTGAATCTGTCCGCGATAGGACGAAGTCTGTCCGGTCGAAACGTGTTTTCAGTGTCGATATAAACTACTTTACCACCGGTGTAGCCCATTTCTCCAGGAATTTGGGCTGTCACTGAAACAAATAGATAGTTCCCATTTGTATCCTATTTCCGATCAAAATGAACAAATAGAATATATACCACAGAGAGTATGGGAAACTTGAGTTTTCCCGGTCCGAAATTCCCCGAAAACTTCCGTAATAGCCATGCTTTCCACTCCTCCGCCCAAGAGTTTGCTTGATGAGAAATAATATTGCAGTTGATTGTATTTTGTAACATATAAGTAAATGTAATAGTACTTCATTTATTGTCATTGAAAACAATACTTACTCAAAGTCCTTGCTACCGGTACTGACTTTAAACACTTGTTTTCTTTTCATGCTAAAGTTCAAAGCAGACATAAAACCAGAGTCCTGTAATACAGTTTTCAAATGAAATCACTACTTGGTAGCTATATTACAAATTGACCTAACTGGTGCCATCTTGGTCGCAGCCTCCTTGATTTTATCCACTTTTGCTTCCGATATTCCTTTTATATTCGTAAGCGATTTTCGCGTGTTCATCTGGACACCTTTTATGGTGCATATGCCAGCTGCTTTAAGCTTTTTCAAATCAGCGGCATTCTGTGGTATAAAAAGTAAAAATTAACAATCTCACGGGAGAAAAGTTGTGTGAAAATGTGTGCTTATTTATAATCCAATTCTATTTGTGGCTAACATGGGATTCGAGTGCAGGGTATATATAAGAATAGTAGACTGCTGCTTGGCGTTAGTGTTATAGGGTGATATTTCTTTATTACGGGACGCTGCATTCCATTGAACCAGCGGTTTCTAGATTATACCATATAGTTTAGCTGTAATGCCAAGTGCAAACTCACAATTCCGTGTTCTTGTAACAAGTCGATGTCTTGAAAAAATACTTCCTGTGTATAATAAAATATGAATTAAATAATTGAATCGAATCAAAAGAATAACGAACTAGGATTAAAATAACAGATTGGAAAATGCCTCTGATAGATCGCGTCCTAATTTAGTAATCTTTTAAGTTACAACGAGTCAACTCACATCGTCATCTTCAAAATCATCGTCTACGTTATCTTCAGCTTTTCTTTTTTGTGCAGTCGCCATTTTTAGATTTAAATTCAGGAATTCTTAGCTCAAATATATAATGCAATGCAATTCAAACCTAGCTACTCAAATTCGTCTGCTACGATATATTGCTTTATTACGTCATGAATTAAAGAAAATGCTACTTTATTTTTCGTAATTTTTACTTTCAGATAAAATCATAAAATTAATAAGTATTAATAGTTCGAGTTTAGCGATTTCAACTGGAATTCAATAATATTTTTACACTTATTAGAACTCTATAATTAACCGAGATCCATGACCTTTTATATATGACCCTGAAACAAATAATTTTCGCTGTAGCGACTCGATTAGCAGAAGTTTGGAACTCGCGTCATTTTTGTTTGCTGAGCGCCATATGCGGGAGCTTCAATGCTTTTCTACTTTCGTGTATATTTATAAGTACGTCTGCTTCTGTGATATATTTCCGCTTATTCTTTAGGATGTAAAGCATAGCTGTAACATGTTCGTTTTCTAATATCATGCTTACGATTTTCAATTTTCTCGTTTAGTTATCCATAGATTTAGGGTGGTTAATAATTTGTTAGGTTACAATCTTTGGGTAACTTCTCGTAATCTTCAAGTGAAATGCTCATTGCCGTAGAGGGATGTTGTCATGGGGAGTTAGACAAGATTTACGAGACCTTGCAGGAGAGGGAACGAAGAGAGAGCATTCAAATTGAACTTTTACTCTGTTGTGGCGATTTTCAGTCTGTTCGAGATGAGGCTGATCTTCATTGTATGGCAGTTCCAGACAAGTACAAATCGATGCAGGATTTCTGGCAGTATTATAATGGAACCAAGAAAGCTCCTTATCTGACTATTTTCATTGGGGGTAATCATGAAGCTTCAAACCACTTGCAGGAGTTGCCTTACGGAGGTTGGGTCGCCCCAAACATTTATTACCTCGGGTACGCCGGGGTAGTTAGGTACAAGGGGCTCCGTATCGGCGGAATCTCCGGTATATTTAAGGGCCACGATTATCATAAGACGCATTTTGAGAAACCGCCTTACGATAATAATACAAAGCGAAGCGTGTATCATGTCAGGAGTATAGATGTATTCAGGCTGAAGCAGATTCAATCAGGCATTGATATCATGATGTCTCATGATTGGCCAAATGGCATCGTTTGGCACGGTAACGTTGACCAGTTATTGAGGAAAAAGAGGTATTTCGAACAGGACGTCAGGAACAATAGGCTTGGCAGTAAACCTTCTTGGGAACTGCTCACACAATTACGACCAAAACACTGGTTTTCAGGACATTTGCATGTAAAATTTACAGCGTCGGTCCAACACGAGGTCCCTGAGGAAAGCCCGAACAAAAATAACAACACTCAGTTCTTGGCGTTGGATAAATGCTTGCCAAAACGTGAATTTCTTCAAATTATCAACATCCAAACCGAAGATCAAGATTCTGATCAGGGTTTGTCATACGACCCAGAATGGCTGGCCATTTTAAGATCTACAAATGATCTGGTTTCTGTCTCCAGAAGACCTGTATTCCTTCCCAGACTTACAGACAGTGTCATGTCGAAATATGTAATAACAAAACAGAGCATTGAGGAAACTACAAAACTAATGGATCAAACGTTGACAATACCAAACAATTTCAATTGTGAAATTGCACCTCTCTATAATCCACAAATGCCTAACAGATTCAAGCCCGTTCAATGCCACACCAACTCCCAAACCACTGAATTTTGTGCCAAACTCGAAATAAACGACCCCTTGATGATGGCTATGGTCGCCGACGGAATGAACGTCAGTTTCAATAGTTCTCTGTTCTTGGAAGAAGATTCGGAGATGCCTAGCACCATCGTAAGCAGTACGTCGATAAACGCAGATGAAATAGATTTGGGTTCTGACAGTGATGGTGATACTCCTGCAAAGGAAGCCGTGGTCTCGGCAGAAGATGAAGCTATCGGTCTAACAGAGTCCGAGGAAGATATGGCCGGATCTGCCAAGCTTGAGAAATACGACAATAAGAATGACAGCGTGACAGTTTCTTCTCTATCAAGTGATGATGAGATAATCAGCAAATCGACTTCTATGACAGGAGGAAAGGGACACATGAGAAGCTCCCTCAATCTTCCTGCTCCAACATTTGGAGCCACATCAACGCCTGTCAGGCAGATGAGTGAATCCAAAGTCAATGATTTCCGAGAGTTCTCACCCATGAATGTTTCAACTGACTCTGATCATATTCCCAACACCCCAGCAGATGAACCCGCTCACGTCACTACTGCCAGGTCACGTAACTCTGATAGGCCTCTTGCAAAAAATGCTCTTTTAGTATCTCTCAGAGGAAAAAGAGTCAGCGATACAGAATCCGATATGTCGGAGTCTGGCTCGGGAAAAGAGAGTGTTGTAGCTCGAAAATTTAAACGTCGTAATGCTTCACTTTACACTTCCCAGAGTGAAGATGATACTACCTAATCCTTTGCTTATATATGAACAAATGAAGGCTTGTTTACATATTTCTTTCTATCTCACAATCCTTTTTTTAGTGGTGTTTTTATGAACTGTACCAGTTTTGACTTGATTCACAACTAAACGTATTTTGTGATATTGGGAATTTGTTATAAGGTGTTAGCTTGTTCATTTATTCACATGCTATTATAATTTTGAGAAATCACCAATTGAATGTTATGGTTTTATCAAAGAAGTTTTGTTTTATAAACTGCTAAATTCCTGTAGGATTATAATATTGCAGCATACATCTCCACTAAATACAGAAAGTTCTGAAGGGTAGAAAAAAATTTGTTGCCTAATATATAAAATAATCAGTCCCCAAGTATATAACTTACACTTTATTCCAATATTATGATTTCTGTGCACAATAATAGTAATCGGGCAATTTATAAATCCCTTCGTTAGCATTGACTCATAATAAATGATAGTTTTTAATAGTCAATGTTTTTCAGTACTTGAATACATTCCATGTACAGCTATTAGTTCAAACAGTGGTATTTTTCAATGTATTTCTGGTGCAGTTTATCACTTGGTTGATCTACTATTAAATCTACCCCTGTTATAAAATTATTCATGCAATTAAACATTGCATTTTCATTGTTTTATTTCTCTGTATTCGTCAATGGTAGTCTTTTGTATTTTCTCTGTCTTTTAATGTGTTTTTTTTAACTACAGGTACTTCAATTCAATATTGTAGTTATTAATATTAAGCTTAAATTGGTTTCTGTCTAACTGAATTGAGAGGCGCAGGGCGGCGCACGTTATCTTTGTCATGGACCCGTCAGCTCTCGAACAGGATGGTTTCAAGTTCGCTAAAACAGCTGTAGAACTAGACACCAAGGGAGCTCTTCCAGAAGCTATTTTTTATTATAAGGTACAGATTTTTAATGATTACAATTAAGAAGCGTTTTTTTATTTATTTTTTTAGACTGCTTCTATTGACTGGTAAAAATTGAATCTTATTCGTTTGATTAGCAGTTAAGTTTCTAGAACAGCCTTCGTATATGAACACAAAATTAACTGTGTAGCTAACTAATGTGTACTTTGGTTATAGGAAGCGACTGAAGCCTTGCGGCAAGCAGCTGTTGCGGGATCTAAACTGAATTGTGCAGAAAAGGCAGATGAATACATGAGACGAGTTGAGGAACTGGTAAAGTTAGATAAAATAAACCAGGTATATATTCCTTGATTAAAAACCAGGCATAGTACGATTTCACTAAAGTAAATTTCTTGTATGTATACCGTAAGACATGCAGTGTGAAGACAAGTAGTGCATCTGACATGGGTGAACAGAGAGCAAAGTTTTTAATCAAGCAAGCACTTGAAGAAGATGAACAAAATAATCAAAATGAAGCTCTTGAATTGTATATGCAGGGAGCCGAGTTGTGCTTGAAATCGGTAAGTAATAGATTTGGAAGTTGGTAAAATTCATCTTCAAGATTTCATATTTCTTTGAATATTTGACGTACTCGTGAATAAATCACAACAAAAACCATAGGAAGCATAACTCACAAAAGACACAACAAAAGCCATATAAATTTATCATGTGCATTCTATGTCTGATACAGATGAGTGTACCAGACATCTCAGCAGAGAGTAAAAGGCAGTTTGAAAGTCTGGCCAAACTGGCGTTGTCTCGAGGAGAAATAATCAAGGCGGAATCTTCGATTTGGGATAAGTTGAATGCACTTCCAAGTGTCAGCCAAGAAGTTATCCCAACATCCTCATCAAAAACTAATCTGGTACCTAAAAAAGCAACTAATACAGGGAGGTCAAAATCTCCAAACTTGCCTAGAAAGCCTCTTGGACCTGGTAAGTATATCCACCTAGTACCTTTTTCTATTTGTCATTTATATGTTGCATGTAGTTCATCCATTTGAGGTCATCTATCTTTATATATATATAAAGTTATTATGTCTGGAACAATCAGAAGTGCTAGAACATGTATTGCTGGAACAATCAGTGGGCTGTGCTTATTTTTAGATTTCAGTATCAGCGAGAATAATAAAAATGTTTCAAGAATTACTCCGACATCAAGTGGTCATCCAAAACCCTCTCACTTTGTTTCGTCTGGGGAAGGTGGTAGTGGTGGAGGTTACACTAAGGAAGAAATAGCTGTAAGTTAATTTGAAAGATGCAAATTTAGTTATGATGAAATTAGATTGGTGATCATTGTTTATTCCATCCTGTTTAACACGTTTTCACCGTCACCAAGTTGAAACATGTATATGTGGTAGTAGACTATAGCTACCACAAACTGATTTGACTTTCTAGCCAAATATAAGCTCTATTTCTCTAATTTAATTTTCACCAGGTTCTTCGTTCTACGTCATTCATCAACAGGAGGGAATATGTCCCGTTTATGTCGGTGGATTTGAAAGAACGATTTGGATTTCCAGTACCATTCACGTAAGTATTCTCAAAAGAAACAATATCCAGATTCAGGTATTACTTTCTAGGGATATTATAGTTCAGTATTTTCCGTACAGGGACAAAGATGGAATGCTTGAGCTGTCAGCCAAACAGAAAAAAAGACTCGGCAACTGGGCGAGGCCAAGCGACTTTGCGTCCGAACCCCAAATGATCTTGGCCATTTCAAGTTTTAGTATTAAACAAACGGTCGTGTCTGATTGTTCTTTTGTTGCATCGATTGCAATTAGCGCATCTTACGAAAGAAAGTATCGCAAGAAACTGATCACAAGTATAATCTATCCGCAGAATAAAAATGGGGAACCAATGTACAATCCATGCGGTATGACAATATTATCCCGAAGTGGTAATATGACTCGAACTCAAAATCTCTTTTTATTTTAGGGAAGTACATGGTGAAGTTGCATTTGAATGGAGTGTCACGGAAGGTCATAATTGATGATTACCTGCCCGTGGATAGACATGGTGAACTGCTCTGTTCTTACTCCTCAAATCGCAACGAACTCTGGGTGTCTCTCATCGAGAAGGCATACATGAAAGTGATGGGAGGGTATGACTTTCCAGGATCCAATTCTGTAAGTATCTCATTAGTATTAATATACAATAAAGTAGTTATTTAGTATATTTTATTCTTGCCCCTACTTTAATGTAAATGCAGTTGTTAATGAATGCTGTTGGTTAATTTAATAGAAGACCTGTTATACTATCCAACTCACATAGCCCAATTGTATACCTTTCTGTATGTATTTGTACATATCCATATAGAATATTGATCTTCATGCACTTACTGGATGGATACCGGAGAGGCAATCTTTGAGAGATGACAGCTTTGACAAGGAACGTTTTTTCGATAAAATTTACGACAGGTTTCACCGCGGACATTGTTTAGCGACGATATCCACTGGTGTAATGACAGAACAGGAAGAATCACGTACAGGTCTTATTTTACACAAACTTTTATGTACCTATGTTCTAAGGTTTTAATTATGCTTTCATACTTAACTTTATTTTAAATTGAAGGTCTGGTTGCTACGCATGCCTATGCAGTATTAGACATTCAAAAAGTACAGGGTATCAGAATGCTACAGCTCAAGAATCCGTGGAGTCATCTTCGATGGAAAGGAAGGTATTCAGTCGAGGTATTGCATCAATCGATGGTTTTGTTATTGGCATATTTCTACATATATATTATACCAGTTAAATGTCAGATCTACCCACTGCTGTCAAGTGTATTTTGTAAGAATAACCTACAGATCTATTGAAATAATACATAACATAATTTAGGATGACCAAGCATGGACTCCGGCATTGCGGAAGGCACTGAAATACGATGTAGAACTGGCTAAGCAGTATGACAATGGTAGGATTGAAACTCAAAAGTAATATACAGTTATGGTCTCTCTAAATATTTTTATTGTCCTCTTTGTTCCTTACATTTGTTCTCATGGTCAAATTTTCTAGCCTTTATTACATCATCTCTTTCAGTAGGGTTGAGGAACACTTTATAAATTCTTCACGTTTTTTTTTCACCAGGCGTGTTTTGGATAGACTACGAGTCGGCTTTGAATTTTTATGACACATTTTATGTGAGCTGGAACCCAGCACTGTTCCCGAAAACCACATGCCAACACGCGTCGTGGTTCGCCCAAGAGGGACCGGTCAAGGATGCATATTCTATTGGAAACAGTCCACAGTACTGCTTGGAAGTGAAGTTGGTTGTTTTTATCACATGATCCATTAATTTCTTGTTTCACTGAAGCCATTTATTGAGAATTAATTGTGTTCCAATTATTTTTATACTGTTCCACCTGAACTGTGCTGATTAAACAAAATCTTTAACTAGAAATGTCCAGGATTCTGTCATATGGGTGCTCCTAACACGACACATCACAGAAAAGGATGATTTTGCTCAAAACAAGGAATTCATCACTTTAGTTGTATATAAAAACGAGGGCAAGAAAGTCTATTATCCTCGTGAGTATTTGATTCTGGACTTTAAATAAATCATATTCATTGCTGTTGGTTTATTCGCATCCTTCAGACAGCCCTCCTCCCTACATTGATGGCATTCGCATCAACAGCCCTCACTACTTGACGAGGATCAAAGTTCCAGGGAATAAAACCGCTCCAAATAGGTTCACTCTGGTCGTGTCTCAATACGAGAAGCACAAGAACATTAGTTACACGCTTCGTGTGTATTCGGTATCAGATTTCAATTTCAGGAAAATCGTGGATCCTTACAAATTTAAAAAAAGGGTAATTCTTCTTTTTTTGTATCCTTTAAGAATTCATGAGAATTTGTTTTCAGGTAACTTGGAAATTAATATGCAGTGTGAAGATAAATGTTTCTATGACAGATTAATGGAGAATGGAACAAGCAAAATTCTGGTGGATGTGCCAATCATCGTGATACTTACAATAACAATCCCTCCTATCAAATAAACTTGATGGAAGCACATTCTGCGACAGAAATTCTGATTGAACTACGAGCTCCGAGACAATACAGTGTCGGATTTGATTTGATATGTGTTCAGACAAAAACTGGGGAAAAACCTCCCAGCTTCAATTCGGGAAACTTCAGGTATGTTCGAGATTCCATTTGACTGTAAAACTGACTTCTTCTGCTGTTATTGCTAAATATGCTTTGTTTCAGATCTGGATATTCCATGATGGAATTCAGCGTGCCACCCGGTATTTTCAATATTATTCCTTGCACTTTTTCACCACAGCAACTCGGTTCTTTCTTTCTTGATATTTCATCATCTTTCGAAAGTAGTAATGTTGCCAAAGTGAGGTGATGATGAATGCTACCGTTTTTCTTGACGAAAACACAGTAAGTAAGTGTTCTTGACTCCAGTAAGTATACCTTTGCCAAATCTTTTTATTCTCCAGCCATTGTTCCTCTGTACCACTCATGCTTCTGCACTACTTCTTATGACTTTTTGAAAAACGCAGTTCGTATTAGCTATTAGTTCATCTATATTTTTATTTTCTTGATGCTCCGTTCTGCAGCTTGGAAACATTTAAGCTCCAATGTTGTTACAGAATTCTGTTAATGAGTGACATATACTTTAAGATTTTGACTTCCGGAATGCACTTATATTTGATTGTTGATTGTTTCATTGAGAAGCCTTTCCCTGTCTTTGGTGATGAGTATTTGGTTAGATTAGTGTTTTCATCTGTGTATAATTTCTCCCCCCCTAAGCAAAAAGCCATAAGGTATGCTCGCCAGGCTGATCAAAGGCTCCGATTTCTTTTTTCTTTGGAGGAATATTTTTATTCCTTGTCGTGGTTGGATTTACATAGTTGCGAATGTTATACGGCTTATTTGAGAAGATATAGTATGAGCATACCTTTAAAATGAAGTCCCACAATAAACATCTTATACTGATACTGCTTTTAATTTCAATTGTGAATTGTCATAGGTTTTAGTAAAATTGACACATTTGAATTGGTTGTAGATTTCTATTTTGTTCAAATTTGTGACCATCGCCACCACAATGACGAGACAGCGAGTAGATGTAAAGAATTAGTCGACATGGTATTTATTCTATTGGCGATGGACTAGTGCCATAATCAAATTTGCAAATTCGTGTAAAATAAGCACATCACACACGCGTGGTAATAAAATAAAAGCAATTAATATAGTTACAACAATTATTCACACATATGCATGAGTGACGGCAAAGGAAAATAAATAATTTGCTAATGTAATATATATCTGCTACATGGGATATTTGATTGAAATGCGCTTAAGCAATGGAACTAAAACGACAAATACTGTACTGGTAAAAGCATACGCGTTATTCAAATTTCACTATGCACAAATTATCCACTATCCACAGTACCGACGAAAATTCCGAAGTAAGAAAACGGGAATTTCTATTATTGACATTGCCCATCTTAATTGAATGGACTGATCTATGGTGTGACCCTTACTTAAATATTCATTGGGACAGCGATGACTTAGCATGTTTACAATAATTTCTACCATGAAATATGTATGATCATTATTTACTCCTGTATCGAAATAAAATGAAACAACGGAAACAAACTAAATCGTCATTGAAAAGCGAGAAAAATTCACTAAAAACAATAATAACAATAACAGTATGATACTTCATAATTATATATTATGTTTAAGGCACCTAATATTTCGATTGTAATAATAAATATATAGTTTTATGGACAATTCAGTAATAAAATTAAAATTTAGTTCAATTGCGTTTTCGACTGAAAATGAATTAATTAAGTTTACGTGAATTGTTGAGTGATGAGCCTGGAAGTAATTTACTCAGTCAGGGATGTAGCACGAATACCCCCTTGCCATCGGGTGCAAAAAATCCATTTCCGCTTTAACATTTCAATAAATATTATATTTAATTGGAAGAAGTAAAAAGAATTGACTTTGATGAGTCAAGAAGTAATTTCGGATAAGTTCAGTAATTAATTAATAATGTTCATATACATACTACATACAGTACAGTAGGTTTTAAAAGATAAGAATTCTCCAATCACTGAGATCAAGGAGCTGCATGGTAGGTTTCGTGGGTTATCACTCGGCAAACTTCGGTAGCACTGCAGTTCTTAGTTAACACCACGTAGAAACGTAATACCTTGTTATGTAGGTAGGTATAGACTCTTGTCGCCCATGTGTAGCGCGTTGTATATTCACTCGATTTTGATTTCAGGCACTTCGACCTCACAAATTCTTTTTTCTGGCGAAGTATTATGTAGTAAAGATTTATTTTCTAAGGGGTCTTCTGTTATTTGCTGAACGATATCGTCTTGTCTAGTCGTCGCCGAGATATTCACGTGCCCAGTTTGCGTCTCATTTTGTCTTGGAACGAGCAATGAACTTCTTCCTCCGTTAGGAATTTCAGTTGATTTTATTGAATCATTATTGTTCTGCAGTTCTTTGCAATTCGATTTAGGATTTTGATCGCTTTTGAAGCTCGTTCCATATTTGTTCTTGGCGAACTCCTCAGTGACTGTTGATATTTCTAATATATCGAGCGGGATAGCTGTTGAAATGCGTACATTAGCACTTCGAGGTAGAGCTGTACTATTCAAAGCTTTGTTTTTCTCGTTATGAGTGAGAGTCATTTGGGCTGTCATGTCAGCGCTGTTACGATTGGCCTTTATCTGCATATCTTGTTTCTTGTTTGGCAAGATATCGGAAGATGTTTGACATTTATCCTGGAATTAATAATAATAATTGATATAGGCTACACAGTCATGCTCCAAAATTTGTTACTCATTTTCCTACAATAAGTTACTTCCATTTTGTAAGCTCATTAAGGTTTTACGATTTGAAAAAAAAAGATATCTGGAGTGATCAAAGATACATCTCCCTATAATCACACAGACAACGGTGAAAAAAGAATATTTACCGTGTTTGTACTTTCGTATTGATTCGAATTTTTGTTCATTTTGTCCTCGATCGCTTTCTTTCCCCAACTTCGCCTCCTGTTTTCGTTATCATGATTATTGTAAGAGCTTCCGCAGGTCGATGTACTATTTAATGTTTTGTTGCTGTCTGTCGCTTGATAATCTTCTGGTGCTGTGTATCCTGAGTCTCGTCCATCTGATACACTGAAGTCTTCTCTAGTAGTGTCTTTACTGTGATAAGTGATAAGATTTAGGAGTCAAGTACCATGTCAATGTAGCGAGCATATAAATAGTACTATATCCATTGCAGATTTAAAACTTACGATGCATTCTTCCCATTTTGTCCCTTATGTTGCAGCATTATTCTATCTGATACGGTGTCTGCATTTTGCACATCTTGCAGATATTTAGAGCTGCATTTTGGTGTTTCCGGTACCTCGTATGACTGTTGAAATGAAATTAACGGTTGGAATTTTCTCTGGTGTTTCATAATACGTAGCTGAGCTGATAAAAAGGCTTAGTTTTTCAAGGCTTAGTTTTTCATACCCTATCGAACTTTCGAAAATCGACATTGTATCTGCTCGTTCTCGAAAACGTAATTACGTTTTCAAATCGATGTCCCCACATTATCTCATCAGGAACATACGACGCGCGTGCTTGAGTAGTCATGCCTGTAGCTTCGACCATTCCCTCCAATATTACAATGACCTGAAAGGGTAGCAGAAAGTTTAAACATGTTCTAGCAAATCGAAGTCCTGTATTCTATCAATATGAATAAAGTGAATATGTGTTTCTGTGTTTGTGTGTTCGCCGGCCATATGCTATGCAAAACTAAACAGTTGGACCGATTTAAGCCAAAGTTGGTTTGGTGACTAACGGGATCCGGTACAGGTCGTGACGGCGTTGGTTTTTCAAACATGACGCACCGGAACCTAGGCACGCCACGACACTGCTCTAACGTTCCCTAGCGGCCGGTTTAAAATTTCTCATCCATTCTAATTTCGACTACGAAAACAGTATAAACAATATGCCAAACCACGCTTACCTCAAAATTTGCATCTTTTAATGATTCTTTATTTAAATGGAAGAGTGGACTATCGGAGTCGATTGGATGGCAAATCGTTTGCGGTGTTACTAGAAATAATCTGTCAGAATCATTCTTCAAATCCAGATGAAGGTCAACTTGTTCAAGGGGTATAAACTCTCCTTCGATCGTTTCCCGCGAATAAATGTATTGCATTCTGTAAAAATAACATTATCATTACCATAGGCGGTTCTATGAAGAGTAGCATTGAAAACAGAGATAGTAATGATACGTATAATAGAAAGGAATAACGCTCGAATGTTGCTACAAAATACAGATGAATGATTTGAAATTTTGCAATCTGCTGAATAGTTTACTTTAGAGCTTACCTGATTGTCGCTTCCACCAAATGACTTTTCCTTAAGTTGCCGACCCTCATCATTAAGCACAATTGACCATCTCTCATACTGATAACAGCATTCTTGCTGAACAACAAAGTTTCAGCCCTCTTCTTTGGCCTGAACGTAAACAAATAAATTGTACGGTGAAAAAATGATTTGTCGTCTTAATAATATAGCATTACTCAGACCCTCGAACATATGAATCCGCCATTATGTCGCGCCTTGAATTATTTTGAACAAATATGCAGTATATAAGATGGTATGTACTGTATTCACAAATTAAAGTACAGCATGTGATAGAACACACAATGCTTCAGGTGTGATATTATATTGTGAAATTTATTAATTTCAGTATGCGCATTCAAGGCAAAATTGTTGTTGATTATTAACGGATTGGTAAATAAAGTGACGCCTTGATAAGCGCATTGGTTTTATAGGGGGAGATGAAATTTGCATAAGAAATTAGTGGAATATTTTTTGCCCTGACAGATACACCACTCCCGTTTTATCGTTAAGCAATAACGTTGACTCATTAGGATAATACAAAGATGGGATGAATAAGAAGTTTTGTTCTCATGAGTCATTTGTATCTTATTCTCTGTCAGAATTAGCCGGTTTTGAGTACTCTCGATTCATATAAATTTGAAGTGTCCTTCCGCAACATATAATATTTGATTCTTGTATAATTCATTTGATTGAAGTCAATTCATCAATGTCAGATAAATGTCAATTACTATTCATATAGAATAGAGTCAACATATGTTGAGTTTCGGCTTTCCAATTCTGGGCACTGACATCCAAAAGTAATTAATAAATCATTCGTTACCTCGATATCTTGGCCATTATCAGACCGATCATAAATGCATCGATGATGCAGCCGTACACTGACTGGATAACGACCATGAGAATAGCCATAGGACATTCTTCCGTAACAGCTCGCGATCCATAACCTGTTATACGAATATAAATTTATTCCCATTAATAACTGAGTGCTTAAGTCTACTGGGTACATGTTTAAAATGCAATGCATTTAATACGTAAGTAATGTAAGAATGCGTAAGTAAAATTCTCTTTTTCTCCAGATTGATTACCAGCTGTATACTCATGGAAGCGTGATTAATGAAATAGAACTATCCACTGTGAAATTATCATATCATAATATCATTGTACTTTCGATTATCTTTTGGGCAAATGAAACTGACAGCTGACCAATTGGCAATTGTTTCTGTAGAATTGTACGTTACAGAACATAAAACGGTGTTGAACTAGATAGTTTCTAATTTGATATTGTTACATCAAAAAACTATATTCGATTAGAATTCGTCGTTCGTTGTAATACACTTTAATGTATGTCGGATTGCAAGAAAGTCTCACCAATAGTCGTCTGAGTCTCCAGTGAAAATAGGAATGTTGATGTGAACGGTGAAGATGGCTGTAGATTACTGATACATTGAATACCCGTTTGGTTTGTTGAGAAATCGCCGTGGATGTAGGATATGATCCAATAAATAAATCCGAATAAAAGCCAGCTGTTAAAACAGATATAGGATTACTCACTAAAACACTCTTTTGTGATTGTAGGTGATCGCTGAATACAAGGACGCCTTGTAATATGAATCCTATTTACTTTTGTATTTTGGCTGCTACTTATCAGTAAAAATCAAAAAACTAACATATGGACGAATAATTTGCCTTATTGTGGAATGTGTCACATAGATATATATAGAAATATTATTTTGATTCCCATTTGAATACTTCTTAGTAATTGGCAATTAGTAATTTGTGTGCAATATCTACAAGAGGACTCATATTATTATTATAAACAGTTGGTATGGGTAAATTTATTTGACTCATATATTTGCAACCGCAAGAGCGATTTGGGTTATATTACCTGCTTTCTTAAACGATCGTCATGAAAAGTTATTGAACAATAGAAAATTACCCTGGTAGTCAGAACTACTGATGTGCATATCTAACAAATTATAGTTGCTTAGTGCACCATTGTCAGTAAAGTAAACATTATTTCAAAGGTACAAATTGTATTACCTAAGTATAAAAGCAGCGCTGAATAACAAAAGGTTCCATCTCCATTTCAAATCGACGCATGTGGTGAAAATATCAGATAAGAATCTTTGAGGTTTTCTGTTTACGTTCGTGTGGCCGACATTGCAATGTCCGGATTTCTTGATGAATCTGAAATGATAAAATATATACTTTGACGCCATTGTCGTTTACAATAGCGAATTTAAGTAGGTTACATGACATCTTCCAACAATATCCACGTGGTTTGTATTGTAATGGCATACAGCCAGGGACTTCCGCCAAACTACCATTCTGATCAGTTAACTATATTAAGTGACGTGAAATTATGATGCATAACTTCCGTGTTCATTACAATGTGCTGTATCTTTATGTGATGTTGTATATAAAATACTCTTTAGTTATCAGCTAATCTCACGATAAACACACAGTGACCACTCTCTAATACGGATGTTATGAATATTCTACTTTTTATCGTGCGTCCCATCTTTTCTCCAGTTGTTGTTATTGGCAAGTGTTATCGAAAGTCTTGCTATTATATTTAAGAGACCGGAGGGATAGTGTGTTATTGGATAACTGTAATCGAAAGTTTCCTCAGTCAATGACGAAATACAATAAACAAGCAAGCATGTAAACTGATATCATACAACATACATCATCGTGTTGTCAATATCTATAAACAATGCTACTAGCTTCTTCAAAACAACATACGACACATGTATCTCGTATCACATTTACACTTTGTTTCATGGCTGTAAACATTCGACTCATCTTATAAATATGGTAACATGCTTTGGGATCTAAACTGTATACAAATTCTAGGTTGTTGACCTGTGTGATCCATGCACCTCATGTATGAAGATGATTACGCCATAATAAATGTGACGATTCACACGTAATACATGGGTGATGTACATGAAACAATATATAGACAGGCATTACCTAAACCATGATTTTGCTTAACGGATCTTAGCACAACTCTGACACAATACATCAAGGAAATAACCTCCTCGTCGTCATTGGCTTCCCATCAAATCAGTTGATATGGAAATTATATTTGGTAAACAGAAGTTAACCAGTTTGGTCCATGTTGGTATAATGACGCAGTGGAGGAAGAAATATATAGCATATATTTCTGAATGATTATTACTTTCAGTTTGTTTAGAAAACCTAGTAATCGAACAGGAATATCGATGATATTATACCTTAGCAATGTAACTCCGTTATAATTCGGATTTAACGCCTATTAAATTATATCTCAATATATAAGCTATGTATGTTCATTGCAAGTAATGGAATCAAGGAGTATTGCGCACTTATAATATTTATATATCTATTTAACTGATAAAGCTCGTTCAAGATTTTTTTTTCTTTGAGGAAACTCATTTGCCTTCAATTCTGACCGATTTCCCGGGAAATTATTTCCTACTCCCGCGCTATTACGGTTTTATCTGCCGCAACAACTGCGATGGAAAATTATCGGTGGAGGCAAATTCAGTGAGTAATTTTCCATTGCGATTCCTCGTAAAGTGAACCGTTAACAAAGAAACCGCAAAGAGGAATGAAGATTCTTAGTCGGAACTTTGTTGACTCTGTTTAATCTAGCTACCACACCACGCATATCGTTACTTTCCATTAAAAGTTTGAGTAGGTCGGTATATATTTTGTGGTAGTAAGATAGACAGCCATACTGTAATTTAATACCCAATCCCTTTATTAACAAGCTTTGGGATTAAACAAGGTTGGTGAAAGGATTAAAGTTATTATAGAGGATTATTTTCGATTCACCGTAAACCGAAGTGCAGTTTATTCCATTCTTGTGGGTTCGGGTTAGGGTTGGAAATAAAATTTGAAGAACTTTTTTGGGAAGAGGAAGGTTAGGATGATGTTTTTTTAATAAATTTAATGAATTTCCCTTCAAATTTTAATTCCTCTTATGACTCTACTGCAGTACCCATTTTCATTACTTTAACGTCTAGCTGAATCAGTGTAATGCTAATTGACTAACCTGCAGTTCTTCCTCCTATGCATATTCCGACTTGCTAGAGATCGATTGGATGCATGCATATCGTTTGTATACTCGCTGCCGTAGACAATTCTTTGTAGGCTACTGCTGTTACTGCTGTTGTCATTGAGACCCGAGCATGTCATGATAATAGGGTTTGATGATCTAGTAAAAATATTATTACATTGAGTTTACTTCGTGGTTCTTCACACTTCCGTTACACAGTTATAATTATTCATCTTTATAGACAACACAACATCTTTACCACGGAAATCACAAATCTCTGATGGTGATGATGTCATAACAACAAACATCAGTAAAACTTGTGATCGTGGTTTATGACCAGAGTTATGACTCAAAGGTGACAGTTACATGTCGTTACAACGTCAGTTGCTCTGTAACTGGGTATCTGAACAACACAGGTGAAACAACAGGTAATAAAAATAGTACCTGTCCGTCACTGAGTTAATTAAAATGAAAGAACTGAACTCCTAAAACATGACTTGATTGTTGTTGCTTGTCTATAAAGAAATATACACCATAGTCGTAAACCATTAATTGTCGATAGCGACTACACAAGTCAAATTTGATAAAGATTCGTTGAGAAATGGTGGCGTCCCGCGCTTATTATTATTACTATTATTATCTGACTACCTATTTAAAACGTCGCTCGTCTCTTGTCACCTTAATGGAATACACGATCATGGTGGTTCATGTGTCTATATATACTTTCGCGAAGGCACATTCACATCGTAGATTAAATAAGAATATTAAATAGAGGGTAGGCTGGAAATAAACCTTCATTGAATTATCAATTCAAAGCTTTGAAGAATGCTTATAAAATGCAGCTAGAATTCTATGATGCTCGTTATTGCTTTCACCTTTTGGCTTCAGATATTTTAACTGGTAGCTCATGATGTGCACCGTGAGACAGAAATTAGTTTGTACAGAAAATTACTCATACTTCATACAATACAGTTGGAGCAGTTCATGGCAAACATGTGCTGAATAAAACAGTGTCAGATTTATACTCGGGAAGTATCAAATAATGATCCACTTCCTGTATCCAGAGAACCGTTCAATAAAACAGAATATTATAACGTGCGGCGCTGTACTCTCCTCACTACTGTTTCATAGGAAAATGCTAATTTTGACACCTGGTTGTGGCATATTTGTTTTACTGCAACGTGAAAGTTGATTGAATAAAGAAAATCTTCTTAACTAAATGGTATTCAGTTTCTAGTTTATGCTCTATAAAAATATTTGCCTCACGGACTTTAGTGCTCCCACTATGTTCCTGAACCCCATTTCCACCACTGCTGATATTGATCTACCAGCAGCAAACCAGTAGCAATGAACTTTCAGCTTGCGCTGTAGCTTTCACCATTAATACTGACTGCTAAATTAATTTCTCATTACCTGTTACTTATATTCCTCAGTGTGTCATCTGTTGTTGGATCTAGATCTTGGTTGTCATTTGATATTTGAATGTACGCATCTCTTGATTCGATGGGTATTCTGTTAAAAAGAAAACAATACCAGTAAATATACTGATGTCTGAATTGAGCAATAGATGACAGTATGACAGTATACAGTATTCACGAAACGTACATGTAATGAATACTATGAATATATTCACATGAGATCTGATGTATGTTATAGCACTATGCACATTATGATATATGTTCAGGTCTTCATGCTGAAAACCGACATAATGGAAAATGTATTTAAAAAAGGACCATACCCATCAAAACCCTATTCATGAAAAATGAAAATCCCACCATGGGATTCCACCAAGCGCCATTATGGAAATCAATCACGCAATACAGAGCAAACCTTCTTTTAAACTCTTTCAAAAATTTATACTCGATAACCAAGCATGCATATCTTCCACAATAACGACATGCAGAACGACACGTATTAATCATGTCACGGACAGCTGTATTTGAATATGTCCATAAATCTAAATTGAATTATAGACAATAAAGAGATAATTATCCAATATAGTACCAACTGACAACACCAATCACAAATAGAAGATCAAAATTATATATTCTCGCAGTTTGAAGCAATAAATCTGTCAATACAATGCGTCGTTAAGTGAACGTCTGCTTCGCAGGACAGTTTGTGGATGGGGGCTTCCTATTTTACCAAGATGTTTTAATACGTTCACTTTATATTAGACCTTTCATAAACTTTGCTAATATCTGAGCCTGTATAAGCTACTGACAGTACGTCAGTCAGTTCATGCTTTATGTGTTTGTGCTGCAGAATATCATAGTTGCTATGCGTCACTCGAAGTAAACAACAGAGTACTGGAACCTATTTATATCTGGAGATCGCGGATTTTGTTTTTAATAAGTCTTTACCATTGCCAAACAAGGGAACCAGGAAATGCTCTTTCTTGTAAGTGTCGCAGCATTCAATTCATTGATCAGTAACGGTTTTAGAGAACGCACCCCATGGGAACAGATTATTTCTCATGCGTTGCGATGTAATAGTGATTATTTCAAACAGCTTGTCTATTTATAGGAACGTAACATTAACTTGGGACGTTCTTAAATTGAATTTCCTCTAGTCGCTTCGTGTAGTAATTTGCGAAGTAGTCGCGACGATTTCTATTCAGCTGGGAAATCCAGCGCAATTGAAAGAAATTTAATAATGACTATTGTAGTAATTTATTGTGTATTGCACTTATTTGAACCTTCCTTCTCGATTTAATTAAACGAACAATCTTTATCTGTAAGTAATAATTAATGAACGCATGTCCATTACGAGCACGCCAAAGTGTCTTTTTCCGGTCAGTCGAAACTCCCATTGGTCGCTAGGGGCGTGTATGAAATTACTCTTCTTATTGGGCAGTACGTCGCCTTATTGTGTACTGGCCATAATGGCAAATATGATTTCTCTATTAATGCGCATTGACTAGGTTTGATCTCTATAATTGTATTAACTTCGGGGAATTTGCTCCTACGAGATTCACGTAAGGAGAATTTTAAAAATGAGATTGGCATGGTCCTGGGTTAACAGTAATATATAGATATGTGTTTGTGTTTCCATGATTTTAATGACATCCCAGGAATTGTGAAGGCGGGATTATGGTGGTTTTTATTCCGGCAGTTCAAAGCCTCTATCCATACCGTTAATCTATCGGTAAATCCGTCTCGCAAAAAATGTACCGCATACGGCGAATCTCTAACCACGCAAGGACAAATGAATTGCTGAAATATTCATGCATTTTTGTTACAATGTCTATTGCGTGAGAAGATTTAACAATAAGCCACCTCAGGTACCGCAAACCATAAGTAACAGTGGTCGATTTATTACAATAATAATCCGAGTATCAATAGTCGATTGAGAAACCACATAAACGCGTTCAGGGCGCCTGTACCTACACCCATATTAAAAAACGAGCTGAAAGCAAACTAATGAATGGAGAAAAAAATTAATTATCGACAATACACATTATATAACTCATCCAGTGGTGCATATGAGACTCATGTACCTGAAAAATCCATATATTTATCAATGAATCTTGTCAATGAATCACTCTTACGTCCCACATTAATGAACACTACACTGATGAACGTCCAGCACACATGGAGGTCGTAGTTTGGGTAATATTACATTCATCTAATGGGTTGAATTGCTACTACACACAACTGCATGCTTTTTACATACGAAAGTGGGTTTTTGGGATGACTTATGATATGAAAAAACGCTGTAATGAACACTGCAACTTATACACAGATGCTAATGAAGTATGACTTGAAATACCTGGAGTATTTGCAGTTCCTGGTCATTCCGTGTCGCAAATAAAGAAAATAAAACATATGGGAACTTTAACCATGGTGATAATACTATATAGATATATATATCGAACAGGAATAAAATAGATAGTTGAATGCAGTAGTGTATATTCTGTCCGTAAATCCTATAGAGCTAAGATAGAACTTGCAATATACTTAGAAATCAAATCTTCTTCAGAATAGAATTACAGTTGTATGAGGATCACATTCTATCTCCCCTCACCGCTACTCGATTCTATTGTAACAACAGAAGTACATAACTATTCATAGCTGCTATAATTGAGTTTAAGTATCTGATTTCTGAGTAAACAATGCAGCGATATTAATCCCAAATAATGTGTACAACGGTATTTCACGCGATACACCAGTAAAGGTCCCCGGCTTCACGAAACGATAAGCACCAGCAAACAGCTCACAAAACAGAAGGTATTCATATACATATACAGTATATTGGCATTTGAAAACTATAATGACTTCAGGTAAATGACATTCAGCCAACCACTGCAAGTGACGAAGCCTACTACACTGTAGTTAGAAAACCCAATACAAATCTTCGTTTTTATATTATGCATAGCTACTGTATGGTATGGTATATGATTAATACAAATACCTTATCACGAGTTCGAAGAACGTGTCATATATATAGATTGAATAAGTAAAGATTTCTCACCTGTTACTGACTGTATCCATTATATTTCTTCCCAATCTTGGAGATTTCTGCGATAAATCCATCCTGTGTTCTTTCACGATGCAATGTTCACCTATCTGGCTTATTCGAGCGTTAACTAATGCCTTACTGGTGCTAGTATGATGCAGTACTTTACTAACTGTAACAATGGTGTACCGCATACGCGTTCGTTGTACGGCAGCACGCTGACGCAATACAGTTTCCTCTAGCTGAATTACGCAGAGCAGTTTAACGTAATAGCAGCAATATATCAAAGTTCTCTGGCGCCTCTTAGTCGCTCAATAATTCAGTTTATTTCAGGTCAAGGTCCGGAATCAATCGTATTTATAATACAGTGATATTTTTACGCTGAAAAGTAATAAAAAGAAAACAATGAGCAGTCAGATAAATATAAGATAATATCGAACAGAGTTGGTCGCGCCATTCAAATACAGTTCAATATTATCTATCAATTCTGACACGAAAGATCGTTTAGAAACACCTTTGTTTTATCAGTGAAGGCAATGACATTAGATCTATTAAACTGAAAGGTACGTTTTACAACAGCTATTAATGGTCGTTCTCACACACGTTTAGAAGGAATGCATTGTTCTACTATCTGTTTGGTGCGTAATTAAGATAAGAAATTAATTAACGAAGAAGGGAAGATCAAAGAATTTTATCAACACTGAATTATTCAACCGTGACAAAGACAAATCAACGCTCGTTATTCAGTAAATCAAATATATAGTATATTGGCGCCATATCTATCTCTTACTTGGCAGGCTGAATGCTAGCGCCTCAAAATCAATGGGGCCTGCAGCCAAGGGATTTTTGACACTATCACAGTCCTTTCTTACATGCACTGTACTGCACTGACTCTAAACAAGCTTCCAGTAATGTTCCTTGTACCCAATCTCAGAATATTACTGTCGTAGGCGAATAACTCGACACTCGTATGGTAGGGAGGGGGCCTTACAAGTGCAATAGCCTGGTGCCTCTTTTCATCTAAATCCAGCCCTGTTCCTCATTTGTCAACGCCTCAACATTCTTATATTGTCTTATGTATCGGCATTATTAAACAGTATTCTGATACTGTACAGGATCACTACTATATCTGACTTAGGTGACTAGAAAAATATTCCTCATTCGTCACCACCTCCACTTTCTCATACGGCCTTATGTATCGGCATTGGTAAACAATATTATGATACTGTACAGGATACCGTAGCGTTAATTTCTCTATTCCCGCTTTTTCTTATTTATTAGGAAAGTTACATGTGAACTTTTTTTTATATATATTCTATTGAAAAGGCACACAGCGACTATCTGAACATCCAATATCACGAATCCAATAAGTGAAAAGCACATCTGTACAAAGTTCATGAATATTTAAACGTTTATTCCCAGTTTTCTAAAGTCTGGCTCTGCTCAACATGCTCTAACGAGATTAAAAACTTTCCGCATGTCCACATGATAGAATAATATCGTAATAATAAAACTACCATTGCTTCGTATTTCGAATATGTAAAACAAAGTTGCGTTTTATCGTTATGAACTTACTACTACTACTACTACTGTTGTCTGTCTTTGCCTCAGCTAATTCCGTCGATTAGTCATGGACAGAATGAGTTGAGTAACCGCTCATATCTAGAGTAGTATATTTAATTCGCGTAATCCCAATGGGAAGAACTTGCTATCGGCTTCCGATTTATGTTGCATAATAATACTCAACCCAATTTCCAGATACTTTTTGAAATCCACCATACGACCAAGCGTGAGACTAACGTATACAATATTGTATATATGGTAATTAGATGATCACTGTCCTATAGTCTATAGTCGGAATAACTATCCTGATCGCAATTTATCTCTTGTTATATACAGTCTCCGAGCAAATAGAGATATAAGGCACACCACACCTATAACTGCATTTTCTTGATTTTGAAATTCTTTTTTCTTTTGGACTTTTCAAAAAAAAATCTTTGCAACTATTCACCTAGTGCCCTCTGTACACCTTAAAATATATTTATATAATGCAAAATCAACAACCTATGGGGGTATAATTACGAATAGATTGGTAATGTAAGCCATTGTAAGATTCTGCTATTTGCGACCAGCTGAGTTTGCATGTTCTCACATTCAAAATTGAAAAAAATAAAGATGAACCCTGACACCGAATCTAACTGTGTACTGTGTAGCAATATCGTGACATTGCGTAATTCTCAACTTTCTTCGTCGCAATTTTCGTCTTCGGCAAATAGTTTGTAATGCAATTAGCGGGCCGATTAAACGCCTAGTCAAATTCATCTCAATAACACATCAGGTAGGTAAACTATAACTGTACCAGAGGTCACGGAATCACGGCAACTAATTTAACAAGAACAATAATATTTGATTCGTCAACAAACCGTGGAATTTCCTAAAGGTTGACGTTACGTATGTCGCAATTCTTTCATGTCCTTCTGCCGAATATATAATTAACCAGTCGACATTCACGTTCTGAAGTGAATTAATAGATAGCAAACAACATTACATCGTAAAGTTGAAAAGTATGAACATGGATTTATAGATGTTTAATCGAGTTTATAAGAAACATAAGTAATTAAATTACACTTATGAAATGGCGTGAGATTGATTAGTATCTTATGCATCATGTCGTGTCGCAAAACTAAGCCCTATGGCGCCACAGCGCCACCACAGCTTCCATATTCTTCTTCATTTAATACAAGGTTGTGCACATTGTTTGCCTTCCCTTACATTGTTACGACCTAATATCGACGTCTGAAGCTGAACGTTGGAAGGAGGGAGGTACAATGTAAACACAAATCTGCTTTGTTGAAATGACAAAGGATTGTTGAACAATAAGACTAAATTTAAACCATAGCAAAGTCAAAATCCTTATCCCATTAGAAAGCCTGAATGAAAAGTAGCTAGTCATTGTTTTACTTATTGCTTCACTGTAAAAATCGAACTGCTATGTATTTACGCGTTTTTATGTCGTAAATAAAGTAATATCAGGATCCTGAAAACATGTCATTGAATGTAGTTTTCAATACTGTGTATAAATGAAGTCTGTAAAATATTTACGGCATCTGACAGGAAGAAGTTGTTTACCTTGCATAGGTATTCTATAATGTAAACAATGTATACTTGTATATAGATTGGAAAATGATGCAATATGAAATACAACGCCTAGAACCTATACCTATTACCTCTAGGCTTAGCAAAATCTATGGGGCTTGCTCTCTTGTAGAATTCACATTAAATAATGTTGTGACGTACTAAAACTTCAGCTACATAATACTGCACCGCTCTCTCAGAGATGTCTAATTCGTGTCGTCCGTTCTCGACACTACTTCACTCAGACCAGTATAAACCGCCCAGTACCAGTTTTATAGAGGACAAATAATATAAATTTCTTTCCCCTAACAGATTACCAATTTCCAGGTAGTTACCCCATATCTATCTCAATCAGATTTGCAAGAACACTACTGGTTGGTTACATGTATTTTCATGAAGTAATTATCATGGAAAAATGGGGACCAAAGACTCGAGGTCAAAGTGCAAATAGGGTTCGGAATATACACGATCCATTCCCACACTCGTATTATTTATACTATGGAATATTGGCTAACAGTTTTCTGTTCTGAACAGCGCTGCCTTTGCAAGAATAACTAACTTCGATGCTAAAAAAGACTTTTCTCTAAGGAGAGCTTGAGTTCATTTCAACCGTTTCAATTGCAGCAAAAACCTCAAAGATTTCCAATTTGGCTTTCAAACATTCCGTTTTTTTTGTCAAAACATACTCCTACTTCGTTAAATTCAAAATAAAACAGAGATATACTGAATACCTCCAACCATATAGCACCTCGAGCAGCTTTAAACACCTCGCGCGAAAATGAAAACAGTTTATTTCCGATGAAGTGATGTCAATAGTTCGTGATTAATGACAAGTCAGCACGTCTCAGAGCGATAACCTCAACTCGAAACAAAACAACGACTCGGTTCTTGCGTAATAGTTCACTAACGCGGTCGCTTTATCTTTTCTGTATTTTCTTTAGCAAAAAGCTTTTTGATGTAAAACAGGTTTTACAGTCTATGCATAAACAAGTGAGGAATGTTAACTTAACTGAAGCCAAAGCCGTATCAATCGGTGAACGTCTGAGACGATTTTTTTCACTTGACTGCAGTTGCATTATTGGGAGTAATCACCAGTTTCACCCAAGTAACCGTAATGCAGATTGCAATAGTGCGGAAAAACAACAACCTTGCTGTTATATTAGTAAACATGCGATACGAGCAACAGCATATACTGCAAATGCAAAAATCTATTATTGTTCTCCTTAACTGGTAGTTTTGTTAAAAACATGCAATTAATTTCCAGCTAAGTAATATTTCCACTGAATAATTGGTACGTCACCATAATTTTTATTCTGTTCTATTGTAATCGTGACCTGAGGCACATCCTCGTCTATCAAAATCAGGAAAAATATTTATCTCAACTAATAACAAAGAATCTTATGATATCAATCACCCGTCGTTTGTGGGACTTGCTTTTGTAGAGGTTCGAACAAGAACTACCACGAAGTGTACACACGAACTTAGCTCACACCATAGAAAAACAAGTAAACATCAAACAAATGCGCCTTCTGCAGTTGTCACGCCATGACTGCAACGTGAAAGAAATTCAGCATGTGATGGGTGACGTTAAGCAGAAATCTTTATGAAACGGCATTTTGAATTTTTCAATGAATACGGTTGGTTAGACATTGCGTCTGAAAGGAAAGTCGTCATCGACAATGAGGTTGAATACTAGGTCAGTCTAATCACGTTGACCAGACCCGACCTTGACCTAACACGAGTAGGTAGCATGAGGCGCAATTTGTTCATTGTATACGTAATGCAACCTTCTGCTACGCAGTTTACAACGATTCGGATAATCTGGTACGGATAATCGAGTGTTGGTGGTAAATAATTTTAATTGAATAATAAATTATATGATTTATTGGAATGTATCAATACATGCAGTCGATTAAAACGTTAGCCATATTAGCAATGTACAGGCATTCAAAATTTTGTCCGGATAAAAAGAGGCGCCGGATCACGCCCTGTCGGAAAATCGGTGGTGTACTCCGTAATATCGTTTTTCTAGTTTACGAACGAAAGTGCTAAATATTGTAGCTATCGGCGTATTTACATTTTATATTATGAGATATAGAAACTGAAAATTAAAGTCTAAAATTACTAAATATAAGAATCGCTCCGGTACCTCCCGTCGGAATCAGTTGCGTTTCTACGGTAGTCACGACGTAAGCTAAACTCGTTCAACTTAATACTTGTCTAACTGATCGTGGCGATCGAGTTTTAGCATTGCTTATGAAAAGTAGTGAATATTGCCATCGGCATTTCTTTTTTATGATGGCACTACCAGCAGATTTATTATGTCTAACTCCTTACCTTATTGCGCAAGCAGTAATAAATCTGAAAACGAACAATTGCTTCATACGTCAATTCATAACACTGAACCAACCCAACAGAGTTCATTTAGTAACTACGTATTAATATAAGTACCAAGCATTTTTTTTGTCTCAGCGCGCATCAAAAGTATTTGTAATTTCCGTTGAACTTCATCTGGATTTTGGGAACAGTCTGGTATTGCTTTTAAATGAACAGAAAAACTTCAATAAACCAACATACACTGCTTAGTACGCTACGCTACCTTGTCACAAGCTACAGGTATTCTACGTAATGCGGAACTTTGTTAATTTCTTTATTTTTCTTTTACCGTGAAAAAAAACTCTCATGTCCTCAAGCAAACACGTGTGGTTGTGGGTTTGATACAGGACAAGATAATTATGAAGTCAAAAAAGACGACCATGAGTGTATTGCAGTTACGTCACGTTGATAAATAGTTATTTGGATTATCATCGGCATTCTTGCGAGATTACAAGCAGCTATGTATACAACAATACATGTTTGTTTTTTCGAATTAAAATATACGTTTGTATACCTGATAATCTTCCTCTTATGCTGATAATGTTGGACTGGTGCTATATACTCTCGCATGTCTTTAACGAAGCTACCACTGTTTTTACAAGTAAAGCAATCCGTTATACCATAATGAACTGTCAAATGATGAAAGGCTAGCCTTTCAAGAGATGAAAGATGATATATAGCGAGTGAAGATTGACTGATTACTATTGTTGTTATTTTGTTTTTCACCAGTCGATTTGAAGGCTTAAGTGGATCAAAATCGATATATCATTTCTATCTAACTTGCCCTCGGTACATATTCTTATATGAAAAACGTATGCGAAATTGAAGACTGTATATCATCACTAGGCTAGGCTATTACTTTTAGAATAGTTTATGGATTTTATTATTATTTGAATTGAACGACCAAATATCAGTCTTTAGCCTGGCAACACACCCAACATGATATTGTCAATACGCCGGTTTTGGATGATATACTAATTAATTAATATAAGTGTTAACCTTCTATTTTCGTGGTCACAAGACATCTTATTCGAAAAGCTGTTACTCCCGAAGTTAAATAAATACCATACTGAGAAATTGCACAGTAGCGATATATTTTTTGCTTGCCGTACATCTGAATGAATGTGACATAACGGATCTTTGAGATATTCAACATTGAAAGGCTGATGTGATATAAGGTGAACGGTATAACAAATGTATAGTAATAGTAAATCGGACAGAACCGTCCTGAACTGGCGGAGGCTGGTACAGATTGAGACGAACGAAATATGAGAAGAACGATATTGCATAACTTCATGAGGTCATTTAAATCGTGACAACCTTATTTAAGATTTTGCTACATCATGGTCACTAAATATTGGCCTATTAGTACAAGGTTAACTTGTTCCATCAATCAAGTTTGCTACCGTTTGCTTAAAACTGCTAGAAACTAAAGTATATTTGATTGTGGTTAGAATTACAAAATTCTGCGAGCACAGCGTAATGTCAACTCAAAGCTTGTTGACGAATTGGCCCAATGGAACTGTAACACATACCATACACGCATAAGGTCACGCACTTCCATAAAGTATAATCATATTACATCACTCATGTTGTATACTAAGCAAATGTTGAGACGTCAAAAAAACTTGCAATTCCCTTAACTTGCAAAATTTCTCCATGGTCTATTGTACACTTTATTCAGGTGGAAGAAAAAGTAGATATACTGAACCTTAATTTTTTAAATATATATGGTGAGGGATATTTACTATGAATATAATATTAAATATACTGTATTTATAATTATTTATTATAAAATTCGCGCAACCCATCCCCGTTAATTAGAAATGGATACACAGTCACCTGGAGAATTGTTACTCCGGGAATCCGTAGTATCTATACAGTGATGTAACACTGTTGGCCCTCGATTTCCCGGACTAATTGGGGGAAATACCTGTCCGAAAATATAAAAGTACGAGTTTCCGCCTGAAGTGAAAACAATTTATTTAAGTCTAGCTTTCAACTGACATTAAGATTCAATTTCTTCCCTTTCTCGACTCTTCCCCTCAGAGGATGTTGGTACATACAAAAAAATACTTGAGTAACTATTAGTGAGAAAAATTTGCAGTAAACACTGTGCTACTGCTACCACACCCACGCTGCCGCTGCGATTGAGAGCGATCGCAAACGTAAACAAATCAACACTTGTAAATCTCCCGTCCACGCGGTCAACTACGCCTATGTCGTATCTGAAAAATGGCGCCAAGTTCGAATTTCATCATTTTTTCAGATTTGGCCCGAATTCCCCGATAGCCGGCAGTAAGTTTAAAAAAAATGGGTAAAGCAATTTCTGAATTTTCCAATTATCGTATAACTTGAAACAAATAATGGTAACCCATTGCCCATATAATGCTTTTGTTAGCTATAGTTTGATCCAGTATGCTCTTTAACTTAATCAGTTGAGGCATTAGGCCATGAAGCCGACTCTCTGTGGATTCGCGTACCAACAACGTGGGAGTGTGACGTGTGGTTAATGTTACCTACCCACGTCTAAATATTCAATATATTCCATATAAATTTATACACAGAACTTGCTGACTCAAATAATTGGTATTTGCTCAACTCTCATTCAAATTTAATTCATCATAGGTTTTAAACAGTTCAATTCATTGCCAAGGGAGCAGCAAAAATCACTACTGACGTAAGTAACCTCTTCTACAGAAAACTCGAACTCAATAACATAGAAACACACTGCATGTAATTTTATCTTGGTCGTTATAAAATTGAACGCGTGCTGAACGACCCACTTAGCAGTTGAACTTTCCTTTTTACTGGCTCGAGATCAAAGCTCAATTTAACAATTCACATGGGAAATTAAATCGTGTTTCTGCTAATTGATGCGACAACTGATCAACTAATCATTATCTTCATACTGAACCCATGCAATTTCACCGGTAATGTCTTCCTTTGTAATCTCATAAATCAAAGAGCTTCTGTTATTCCCATCTCGACACATATTTGAGTCAAAATCATTTACAGTAGCATTAAATGATAGTTTGATTACATTGGATTTGACCTTTCATACAAATGATAGGAAAAGAATTGCATGAGAAGAAAAATCTTGAATATAGAATTGTCATGTACACTCTGTCAACTTTAACTATATATATTTTAATAATAATCATAATAAATCTAGATATTGTCATACCAGTGTATAGATGCTCCAGCATATGACAATGTATAGGATTCCTTTCTGCTTTGAGTAACCATATAACCGCAATAAATGAGCCAAAGCGTTCTTTGTTTATTTTATATACAAAGGTTTAAGTGGTTGTTAGGGTACTTGACAGAGTTGCAAAAACACATTGGGTCTGAAGTATATGTATGAAATATTGTTTGCCTGTCAGCTATTTTAGAAATTTGTCGTAGTACATTTCCGTATAGGTGATATGGCATTTGATTCCGTTATCTGCGTCTAATGACGTCCGTTAGAAAATCCCCTAAGGCATTTAGATTAGATATCGCAAATCTGATAACAGTATGCTTGTGAAGAATGACATGTGATCGGATCTTCTTCTAATTGAACTATAATTATGGTATTAGGTTGAATTTTTAAATTGTTTTCGCATGGATGTAAGTCGCTAACTATCACAGTCGCAAAAAAAATTGATTTGAAAGCCGACAAATTGTAACATTCTTATAATGGTATCCAGAAGTGGGCGGTAGTAAATAGTATTCGGCTTGACATCCTGCGTACTGATACTAACGCACTGAGTAGTAATCCGAGGATGGTATTGATCCTGTTTTCATAAATTAATGAATATATTTGTAATAAAAATAGCAAATTGTCACTCTTTTCAACACAATTTTACGTGTCAATTTAGACAAACCAACATATTTACACAATATCGTAGAACAGCAACGTCTCCCTCTAGTGGTGCAGTTTAATAATTTTAGCATCCAATTCGGACCGAACGCCAATTCGGCCAGGGAATCACAGACTTTGCTGCAATAACTAAATTGAAAACAAATCCAAACAGGCAATCATGGTCAATATTATCATTGTACATTACATCAAGACATCTAAATAAATAAAGGCTTCATTTACTGTCATTATTAAATCGTCAATTCACTCGATCAGAGTGTCATTAGAGCGATCCGAATTGCTCAGTTTGAGTTAGCATTGGTCCGAATTCACTGGCATTCATTCCTCACAGGTTGCGTACTTACGTTTACTTTATGCTTGACTGTAGGTTAATCGTCAGTGGTTGTGTTACTACTCTGTTGGGGTTTTTGTATCACTAGTCTTACCAGAGTGAGTACAATATCAAGGTCTACTCTTTTTAATAATCATAAACCACTTATCTTTTTCTTACAATACTTTTAGCGCCCTTATTCAAGTTTTTCAATCTCTGGTATAAAAAAGGGTTTAAGCAAGCGTCCTCGTAGATATTGTCACCACGAACTAAAGCAAGATGGGAAAGAGACAGCATCAGTCCGATAAGATGTATATTACCGGGAAGGAATGGGCAGCTTTTTATGGCGGGCACAAAAAGACAATTGAAAATGCTGATTTTCGTCGATTACCCTTTTTCTGTTGTAGTTTGTCGCTACAACCTTTTGAAACTCCGATGTGTACGAGAGATGGCTCCATTTTTGATTTATTGAGCATCATTCCGTGGTTAAAAAAGTACAAGACGAACCCATTAACAGGGAAGAAAATGGAGGCGAATTCACTTGTGAAATTAAACTTTCACAAAAATGCTGACGGAAAGTATCACTGCCCAGTTTTGTTCAAAGTTTTCAATGAAAACACTCGCATAGTCGGCGTAGCAACTACGGGCAATGTTTATTGTTACGATGCGGTTGACCAGCTGAACATAAAACCTAAAAATTGGCGAGATCTTTTGACGGACGAAACATTTGCTAGAAGCGACATAATCACGATTCAGGATCCTTCGAATTTAGATAAATTTAATCTTCAGACTTTTCATTATCTCAAACACGACTTGAAACTACCAGAGGCAGACGCAAACTTCCGATCGAAGCCTGGTTATTTTCTGAAAACAAAAAATGCTGAGACTTCACAAACTTTAGAAGAGCTCTACAGAGATTACAAGGGTGACGAAATTTTGAAGGAAAAGGCTGTAAGCAGCAAAAAAGTCAAAATTGACAAATATAATGCTGCGCATTATTCAACAGGAAAGGTTTCCGCATCATTTACATCTACTGCTGCCGTACCTCAACTTGAAAACGAAATTGCCGTGCTCGATGAAGATGTTGTGCGATATAAGTTCGTCAAAACAAAAGGATATGTACGATTGCAGACCAATTTAGGAAATCTAAACATAGAACTTCACTGCGATATTGTTCCGAAGACTTGTGAAAACTTTGTAAAGCTCTGTCAGAAAGGTTACTATGATGACACAACGTTTCACAGATCAATAAAAAATTTCATGATTCAAGGAGGAGATCCTACTGGAACCGGCACGGGCGGTGATTCATTCTGGGGAGGTACTTTCAAAGATGAATTCAAGCCTCAACTAACCCATAAAGGTCGTGGGATTGTGAGCATGGCAAATTCAGGAGAGAACACAAATAAATCTCAATTTTTTATAACGTATCGATCTTGCCTACACTTAAATAGGAAACACACAATCTTTGGTCGTATTGTTGGCGGCATGGACACTTTTGACAAAATGGAAAAGATTGTGACCGACAGAAAAACAGACAAACCGAAAGAAGAAATCAAACTAATCAAAGCCGTTGTATTCACTGACCCTTATGAGGAGGCTGATGAACAGCTTGCCTCATTGAGGGAAAATGAAGAAAGGGAAGCTCAAGAAAAAATAAATGCTGAAGAAAAGAAAAAGAAAGCTGAAAAGCCATTGAAAGTGTACAAAAATGGAGTTGGAAAATACGTCAAGATGTCCTCCTCATCTCTGAAATTGGATGAAGGAGGTGTACATAAAGAAGCTTCATCAAGCAAATTGGTTTTTAAGGACTTTAGTGCTTGGTGAAAATACTGAATGTAAAAATCACTAATAGAACTGATGAGATACTGGAACTGCCAACATAAATCATGCTACTTTATAGCACCTTATCCTGTTAAAGTCTGGATATTAGGTCTATAGCTATACTGTTGTGACTTTTTATTTATTAAAGAAGTAACAAACATTGAGTAGCGTTATACATCTTATTGCTGTCTACTGCTTATATGCATATGTGGTTGTAGCACACATTATTTTCCTCAAACCAATTGAAATTAAGAATATTGCTGATATCGGTGTGATTAAGATGTGCAATGATTGTTGTAGTCCTGTCACAATTGACCGGTGAAAAGGCAACAGTTGTTGATAATTAGACCACAGTTCTTGTATCAAAAATTTACATTCAGTCTTAAGTCGTAACATTATGTAACTGTAAATTGTATATCTTCCTACTGAATTTTGAATTTGAATTTTGTATTTTATAACAGAAAAATAACAATATGCCTAAAGTTAAAAGAAGCAGAAAACCTCCCCCAGATGGATGGGAACTGATTGAACCAACTTTAGATGAACTCGATCAAAAAATGAGAGAAGCTGAAATAGATCCACATGATGGAAAAAGAAAGGTGGAGACTTTGTGGCCAATATTTAAAATTCATCATCAAAAATCAAGATACATATACGATTTATTTTATAGAAGGAAAGCAATAAGTCGAGGTATATATTTTTTATATATACTTCCATATTTTCACCCTCTTTTCCTATCTAACTTTTGAATCAATTCATTCGCAGAACTGTATGATTACTGCCTGAAAGAAGGCATCGCTGATAAAAACTTAATTGCTAAATGGAAGAAACAAGGCTATGAAAACCTGTGTTGTCTCAGATGTATACAAGCACGAGACACCAATTTTGGAACAAACTGCATATGTCGTGTGCCCAAGTCAAAACTTGAAGCTGTAAGTTTGTTGTACGCTTCCTCAGTCTTTTTTTTCAAACTATATTATGTTTCATATCATAATAAAAAATTTTATTCCAGGGCAAGGTTGTTGAATGTGTTCACTGTGGTTGCAGAGGATGTTCAGGTTAAGATTTTCATGGCGTGAAGATTACTCGATGTACTATCCGGGAATCTTGGGAAATTGATCTGCACTCTAGACATCTCTACTTCACGGAGATCATGGTTCACAATGATGATGCGTTGCCCATTATATCACCTGTGTTTTTACTTAAAATCTTCTTTTTACTTGTGAAAAATAAAAAATGCTGAATTGTACCAAAAGGTTTATTGCCTTTAGCTTATTGGGTGATACCCCAAAAAATGTAGGATTGTCTGGGGCATGTGTAGAAAAGGATTGTCAATGAGCATATTCGAAAGGATAATACTGAAACCTGCAGTACCAACTAAATAATGCGGTAGCTGGTCAGGATCAGCTCAGAAGGAATTCAAAAATATAACTCTTGCATAGCCTGTCCCCAGACGCCCCCCCAATTCTTAGCTAGGGCCAAGGATTGTACATGAGAGTAGCGTTCAGTAAGGTAAATATATAGGTTTAATGTCGCACACCATCGATACGACAAGTGCGTCTCCATGGGACTGTTGAGGGAAAGAGGATAATAGGTGGTAAAATATAGGAAAATATAATAATACGTGGTTTGCTTGTTCCGTGAGTTTCTAAATAAAGTTAGGACTTGAGTAATTGCCATGGTTATTGGTAATGATGAACCCTACGTAGTTGAGAATGTGGTGGTGTAATTTTTTTTCATCTTAATGCATGGAACCTCAGCAATCGTCATGGTTGATTGACTGAATCAGTAAATTGCACCTGAATAAGCAATGCAGTACCAAGGCGATGGTAGCCTGAAATTAGTGTATAGTGGTGTATATAAGTGGTATATTTCACGCAGTATATGCTGACAACGACGGAATTATTTTAGATATGTCACGAACCTACCCAAACTCATTTGAAGCCCCTTAACATCAGGACAGTTGCAGCGTCCAGAACAGATCTCGGTATAGAATTCCTCAGTAATATCTAGCTTCGATCGATAGTTGGCTGTATATTTAAAGTCTTAGCTATTAACTACTTACAGTTGCATAGACAATATGTAGGGATATTTGATAAGAACTGCTCAGGTGCTGAATTCGTTGGTTTGCCAAGATGGAAAGTTCAAATAACAACTTGAATAAGATAAGGGACTTGGACAAGAACAAGGTTCCTCTATTATCCTCGAGTAACATTTTGATTTCTATTTCGTGGATTCTTACCCTTATTTTTGCCTTATATCCATTTAGAAAAGCGATGAACCCTGCTCTTCCAGAATGGCAGGCAAAAAGAAAAATATCTGGCAACAGGTCAACATGTCTGGGATTGAGAGCGTCCCAGAATCCGAGAAGGATGATGCCCTTCTCCACATGGAAGGTGTTACTGTGTTTGATCAACAGCAGCTTGAGAGAGGTATATTGAAGGCAATATTATAGGGAGTAGAATGATCTGAACGCTACAACACAAGTTATTACTTGCATTTCCAAGTTGTAAATTATCCTCTAAAAAAAAACAATGGGGGCATCTCTGAGATATGAAAAGAGTGGGAAATTCACTAGAATGCAATTATGACACGAAGCTAATATCAACCTTATCCGTTAATTTTGAACAATTTCCCCATTGTGTCCGACCCAAGTAGTAACACATAGAAATAGTTCAACCATGGTATTAGGAATAGGAAACTTCAACAGTAAATCATAACTGTGTATCATCAATCAAGGGAACAGGTATATGTGATTGAAAACCACTTTACTCTAGTTTACTGAATAGAAGTAAATCATATATTTGTATTTTCTAGGTCTTATGAACCAAATAGACCATGCAATATCACAGAGTGAAAGAGAAGCTCAAAAAAAGAGATCTACAAGAGAAATAAAGAATGTTGTTGTAAACATCAGGTATGTCTTCATGTCTATTTAGATATAAATTTGTAACTCGTTTTGTATTTGTACCAAAAACAATTTCCCTTTTCTAGAGAAGTCAAAGCGAGCATTGCTCAAGCCACTCGTGTTCTCACTTTGGTAAAGGAGAATGATAAAGAAACAAGGAAGAGATTGGAGTCCATTCGTTGTCAAAAAAGTAACAAAGAAAAGCAACTTCAAACTTTACAGGTCTGGTTTTACTTAATATCTTGTAATTGTTATTATGTATGCAAGCATATATTATGTATTATGTATTTCTTCATAGGCAAAATTGAAAAGACTCGAACGTCTAGCCGGTATACAGCCAAGTGATGACCCAGAACAGGAAGATGACATTGGTGACAATGAAGGTTCCGTTTTTATTTAATTCATGGTTTCATGGGAAGCATAGGTTCTTAACCTTTTTTGCCGTATTCTCCTTTTATTCAAATGGTAAAATGCCATTCCCCCTTGAAAGTTTGAATCTATCAATCTGTGAACCTCAAATCAAATCTGTCAAATGCTGAAATTTCTCATTTGGGATGAATTTCCCCTGATTGAGAACCTCTACATTTTGCTCATAGTAACATTTATATCTTGATTTCTGTTTATAGCTTCTTCATCTGCTATCACTTGGGCCCTAACAGGGCAAACGGAAATTGAAAGAGAAAAAATGATAAGGTCAGGCGACATGACTCCGTTCGGTTCTATGATAGAAGAAAAACAGGAGGGTGCAGCAAAACCAGAAAAACGAAAGTTGTTTCTTGACAGCGGCTTCAATGATTTTTTGTCTTCACAATCGAAGCCTGATGAAGCTAAAGCTAAGAAGAAAGTAACTCCTGTAAAAGGAAGGGATGAACAAGATAGATTTCAAGATGAGAGTAAAAACAAAAAGAAGAAAATGAGTAGCCTAAAGTCCTGGCTAAGAGGTGGAGAAGTGATGTCATTTTTTGAATCAAACAATTTCAAATATAAAAAATATATATATGCTTGAAATAGTACACTATAAGCTGACCCTGATTCTGACAAATTCCTTATTTTGGAATAGACATAGAACTGAACTTTATAAATAATTCCCACACTTATTACAGATGAACAAACAACTGATGAAGGTGACCAAAAGTCATTAAAGCCAACCTTACAAGATAGTGTTTCAAGACAAGACAGGAGTCAAGATCAAGGTATTGTGTGGATACAGTATTTATTTTGAATATCAAGTAACATTTTTGAGCATTGGTTTATTGGTTGTTCAGGCAGCGGTAATGAAAATGATGAATACAGACCCAATGCTGAAGAGCTGAAAGACATTGAAAAAGAAGATTTGGAAGATGATCTTATGCTCGGTATCTAATTTATATCAGATAGTTTTTAAATTGAAAACTCTTTAAATTTCTCGATTTATTTGTGTTACATCTCTCCTTTATTTTCAGTGTTGCTAGCAAGCTTTGAAATGTAAAGTAATACAGAGTAATACCATTTAAATATATATTATATTAAAGTGTTTGAAATTGCAGATGACATTGCATTTGGAAAAAAGAAAATCAAACAGCCACGTTATGATGCTGAAACCGGATTGGCTGTGTTCGATTATTCTGATGAAGATACGACATCCGGTACGAAAAGAGGAAAAAAAGGAAAACTTGGAAAAGGGTAAGTCTCAAGATTTGTACCTTATTGATCCTACTATCACTTCAAACTATTTGAATCATAATAACATGTAATAACTGTATTTTTATTGATTTTATCTGAAGGAGTAGATCTCACAGTATAATGGATGATGCAAAGTTGGTTAACTATAAACACAGATTAGAGGCCTACAGGAAGACTCTGGAAGGAGAAAAATTAACCGGTCTTCCCTCTGATAAAGATCTTGGCGGGGGATTCAGAGTTCCTGGACAAATTTGGTCAAAACTATACAAGTACTGCGAGATTATTTCCGTAGATATAATTTTTGAAAGCTTTTACGTATGTAATACATAAATCATTGTATTTTCAGACACCAAAAGACAGCTGTACGTTGGCTTTGGGAATTGCATTCACAGCAAGTCGGTGGTATCCTGGGTGACGAAATGGGTTTGGGGAAAACGATTGAGGTCATTTCATTCTTGGCTGGGTTATATGTCTCAAAAATAAGGAGCCGGGGTGTTCCTGGATATGGGTATGTTTATTTTGTTGCTAGAAGTGCCAGATTATTACTTAAATTCTACTAGTTAAAAATGATTTATACCGTACCACAGGTATGATGGTCTCGGTCCAGTACTTATAATCACTCCCACCACAGTCATGCAACAATGGGTGAGGGAAATTCATGCGTGGTGGCCACCTTTACGGGTGGCGATACTTCATGAGTCCGGGACATATAATAGTTCACGGGTTAGTTCATCATCGGTTTACGTGCATTTTTCTCGTACATTTTTTTGTTCTGTGTAATGTTTTTATTCTCCTCCAACTAGGCTCAACTTATTGAAAACATTGCCGAAAGTAACGGTGTCTTGGTAACCTCTTATGAAAGAGCACGAATTAATATTGATATGTTGCTGGAGCATGGTTGGCATTACTTGATACTGGACGAAGGTCACAAAATACGAAATCCAGATGCGGCTGTAACATCTGCATTGAAACTGGTTGGTGGTATTCAATATAAAAGAATATAATGTACTGTACATCTTGAAAGATAGTCATTGAAACAATTTTATAATTTATTGAATATTTAGTTTCGTACTCCTCACCGACTCATACTCTCCGGCTCTCCGGTGCAGAACAACCTCCGAGAGCTTTGGTCTCTTTTTGATTTTATTTTCCCTGGCAAACTTGGCACTCTGCCTGTCTTTATGGAACAGTTCTCTGTCCCGATTGTTCAAGGTGGCTACTCAAATGCTACAGAAGTTCAGGTACTATAAGTGAACCCAACTTTATCTTCCAACTTCAAATTTACTTGGAACATATCAAACCTTTAGGTACACACCGCATACAAGTGCGCATGCACACTCAGGAAAACTATCTCCCCCTATCTTCTACGGAGAATGAAGTGTGATGTTCAAGAAAATTTAGGACTGCCCGGCAAGAGCGAACAAGTTTTGTTTTGTCGACTGTCAGATCATCAAGTGGAGGTTTACAAAAACTACCTGGAATCAGACACCGTGTATTCAATACTTTGTAGGGAAACTAGAGTTAAGGTGAATTGAATTAAAACTTACATTTTTCAACTACAATTTGTGATTTATTTTCCCCCTTTAAAAAATTGTCAGGTCTTCACTGGTCTGATTATGCTCCGTAAAATTTGCAACCATCCCGACCTGCATACAGGCGGTCCAAAGATCATGGTTGGCGAAGATATGCCCGACGCCAATAACAAGAGAAGTTATGGCTATTACAAACGTTCTGGAAAGATGTTGGTGGTCGAATCTTTACTAAAGATATGGAAAAGGCAGGAACATAAAGTTTTGTTATTCAGTCAAAGCAAAGCCGTGAGTTCTCTTATATGAGACTAAAATAGTTTTTTTCAATGGTGGGGTTTTAATAGTACAACATATGTTTTCCAGATGGTTGATATCTTAGACAAGTTTGCTAAGTCCAGAGGATACTCCTATTTGGTCATGCACGGTGGCACGTCTGTGCAATCACGGCAACCACTTATTAAAAGGTTCAATGAAGTATGTGAATCCCCTGATATTGTTGGATGAAAATTATAACCACAACCACCACCCATGTACCAGAATACCTTTTCATCCTCAAAATTAATTTACACCTTTCCCATTTTATATAATAGGACCCATCGATATTTGTTTTTATCATGACGACACGAGTTGGTGGGCTGGGCATTAATCTTACCGGCGCCAACCGAGTTATCATTTATGATCCGGACTGGAATCCGAGTACCGACGCTCAAGCACAGGAAAGGTCGTGGCGAATAGGACAGCGTCGTGATGTGACGATATATCGACTGTTAACATCTGGCACCATTGAAGAAAAGATCTATCACCGACAGATATTCAAGCAATTTCTTACAAATCGAATCTTAAAAGATCCAAGACAAAGAAGGTTTTTCAAATCGAACGACCTTCATGAACTCTTTACATTCACTGATCATACTTCATCTGGAGATAAGAAAAATGACAAAAGTATACTTAATGTTATAAAATATTATATTAAAAATAGGTAACTTCACTGGTAAATTTGTTATCTTCGTCTATGAAGGCTCATCGATAGAAAACAACAAAACTGAAACGGGAGCCATATTTGCTGGCACAGGGTCCGAGATCTACCCCTCCCAATCCATCAGGAATAAGAAACGAACACGCTCTACACGAGGAAAGAGCTCAGAACCTACCTGCACTGCTGAAGAATTATCAGACATAACTATAAAAACAGAGTATTCCAAAAAAAAGGATCAAAATGTGCCAATACTGAATACCCAAAGATCACTTTTAGACAATACTTCATCAGCCTCAGAACCTTCTACCTCAAAGCATATAACTGATATGAGCATTCATATTGACCAAACTATTTTTCCTGTTATGGGAAATTCTAATCATTCTTCATCAGATCACAACATGGATGAACTAGCGCATACAGAAGATAGAAATGCAGTAAATAAATTGACTGAAAGTAGTCTTAGTAGGCCAGATGATGAAGTGTGCAATCCACAAACCAATGTGCAATCTAATCAAAGTGCTGTCATTTCCACAGAGCAAGACTTCAAAAATAATAATTGTGATGCATTAGACTTTACAAACATTGTCCCAGTTTTAGATGAAGATACCCGAAAACCACTTTCACATTCTGAACAGACGACTACCAACAATGGTGAAAATAATATTTGTGTTGATGGAAGTAATGATGAAGAAACAAAAGTCCTTGAAGAAAAACCGCCTGTATCAAGTTTAAAAGAGTCGCTTCGACGAGCTAAAATGAAATTCGAAGAGCGTAGGAAAGTAGAGGAAGGAAAACACGAAAAAAAGGTCGGAAAAAAGAAAAAGCGCAGGAAGTACGATGCAGGTAATACTCATGGAAATGCAACATTGTTTGTTGATGATTCCAAATATTAAATAATGCGATCAGAGTTGATCGAAATGAATTGTATACTTTTATTATCTTGCATTTATAGCTGTTGACGGAGAAATTATCAGCAATGTGAATTCAATCGAGAAATACAGACCGAGTAGTGAATCGTCAGAAGAACTGCTGAAGAAAGATCGCAGAGCTACAGACGATTATGTTCTTAAAAAACTATTCAAGAGCGCAGGTAGATGAATTTTTTACTTTGAAAAAGTATTTCATATATTACTGACTGTTATTCTCTTCAAGGTGTTCATAGTGCTATGCAACATAATACTATAATGGAGAGTGCCCATCCTGATTTTGCACTGGTTGAAGTAGAAGCCGAAAGGTTGGTTTATTTCAAAAATAACTTGAAATGTATCTTAAGTTTTATGTTTTTACAGGGTAGCTAAGGAAGCAGTCCGCAACTTACGACTTTCCAGGAAACAATACAGTTTTCCTTCTGGAACTTCTTTAAAGTATGTCCAATATAATTGTGTAACTTACCATTAGTATGTAGTAAAAGCAATAATGGAAACTGTAAATTTTAGGCCAAGGTTTGGGCAAAAAAATATGAACTCATCGCTCAAGTCAATTCCAAAAGATGAAAGTGCTGGGATTATAACTGAAAGAGAAAATGATGGAATTTTCAAAGCAACTAACCTCTCAAGCACTGCCAAATGCAATGGTAAATATCAGCATAGTATTATCTTACTACATTTGAACATTGAATTCTGGGCATTGTTTAATCTGGACCTCGGTTATTCCAGTCATGATTTTCAATCTGGGTGTACTATTTTATCCATATTATAAACTTGCTTCAGCCATGTGATGTGGAACCAACCATGCAATATAATTGATGTTCAACCATATATATTCTTGTCACAGGTGGAGAAAACTCTTCTGCTTCACTCGGATTGTCTTCCAATCTTCTGTTGGCTAGCATGAGGAGACGGAATCATGAAAACATTCACAAGGTTGAGGAGCAAGATAGGATTCAGGATAATGAGGAAACTGATCTTTTTGGATACAGCATATCTCAAAATTCTTCAAACCATGTCCCTCTACCTAATCCCACGGAGCATGATGAACTAATGACAGAATTAAGGAATTTTATTGCTTTCCAATGTGATGTACGTAGCACCCACATATATGATGTAAAAATTGTAATTAGTGCCATCTGATTTCATATTTACAATATATTAAGGTTGATGGTCAAGCTAGAACTTTAGAAATCATGCAAGAATTTGGAAACAAAATCACGCCAACACACGCAGCTGTGTTCAAATCGCTCCTACAACACTTGTGTCATGTGACAACTGGACCTGGCACTCAAGATAAAGTTTGGAAACTCAAGGAAGAATTCAGATAATGATATTAAATCTATTCTTCAGATATCGATTGATTTGATGTACCTGTTAGTAGTGAGACACTTCAACCATCATGGGAACTAATGTTGTTTGTATAATTCTGTATCAAAATAGCAATACCAATTGTCTGCGTCTGAATTTACTGCAAAAATTACAAATCTAGTAGTCTTTCTTGTTTTTTGTTATAGTTATAAGGTTCAAGCTTGCTGGAGAACATTACAACTGCTGTCATTAGTTTAAAAATAGATAGTCTAGGAATCTGACTTCATAAATAAATGTTTTGCTTTTTTCATTTATTATATATATACATCACCTAAATATTCAAGATAACTCAAATATATTTGTAAGTATCAACTGCATTGAAAATTACATTTTATTTTTCACATGCAATTATAAAGTTTTGCATTGTCAGTAGTCATCATTTAATTTCACACAACAAACATGTTATTGACTTTCTTTAATCTAGTTCTTCCACGGTCATGTTCTGACGTTCACTCCTGCTTGTTTCACCGCTCCCATTCATTGATATTGAAAATAAATCACCGGCAGGTTCGTCTTCAACTTCGCCCATGGAATCGTCCTCAAGCAAATTCTGTATTAGGTTCCCTAAAAGTGAAACAATCGGCATAAGTTGTAGAATATATTTCGGAATAATATTATCGAACTTACCAAATATTCCCTTGGGACCTGTGGTCTTTTTTGGGAACTTGAGTGCAAAAAAGTTTTCCCCTATCTTTTCCAAGTACTAGAGAATAGGTCAATGTTTATATTTTTAATCAACCAATGATAAGTATATGTATATATAGGGAAAGATCTTATTCTATGTATTTACCTCTAAGTATGTTGGATCTCTTTTCAATGAAACATGGTACTGCTGACATAGCACTGTGAACCAAACGACTTTACGACTGAAAATAATATCATTTTTTTAATTGTGTTTTTTCTTTATTAGTTTGCATAGAGGAATAGTTTTTTTACCTCTCGATTGCTGCCAAAAGAAAAAATAGAAAATTTAAAAGCGGATAACTAAACGGAGGTGCATCCTTGTGCTCTAATCTTGGGTGCTTTTTCATGTAGATTGTAAAGGTTTCTGTGGCGGTCTGATGACACCTTATGCACAGCAACCTGAATATAGAATGATAAAAGTTTATAGAATGTTTCGTTATCACTGATGCATTTTGTTTCTTACTGAAGAACAAATTGAGCTATGAATAGATCGTCTTCTTCCTTGAACCCATGACTGACAGAAAACTCGATAAGCATTTCACCAGACTGCAATCCATCATTGGCATAGAGAAAATGTTGCCTAGCTCCACAATATTCTTTTACTAAACAGAATTCCAATTACTTAATAGGTTGAACTGGCAATGCAAAGATTTTTCACAAACCTTTCCACATATTCGCTGCAAACATGTGGCGCAATTTTGTGTGTCCAGATTTGGGCACCCCATCTGTCTGAGTGGTCCAGGTCAATGCTTTTGCCTCAAAGTTTTTCATTTGTGGATGATTGCTGTCTATGTTAGCATGGAGTTTCCCTAAAATCTCTGAATATTGACAAGCCAACTTAGATTTATTGTGCAATGATAATATAAGATGTAATTATTATACACACATACCTAAAACATGATCTGTTACTGATGTTTTTGCATTGTTTAAGGAATCCAGCAACAGTAATGACAGGTCAATCGCACTACCATTCTAAAAAATTAAATCATTTTCTGATATTTGAACTAGGATGACAAATATATAAATAAAGGAACATACTTCTTCCTTTGAAAATAACAACAAAGCACCAGAGATCATTAAATTTTGTGCATCACTGTGTCTATCTTGAGCAATGTACCTGGATAAAATAGTATTAGAAATCTAAACCTGCAATGGGAAAGAATACGACGAACGTACCTAGAGTATAAAGTTCTGTACATTTGATGAGCTTCGTAGTAATTGCTGTTTTCCAAACTAACTTGTAGTTTTTTTTCAACTCTGCTAATGCCTCCTCGGCCGCCGCTTTGATTTAAAGACATGACTTTGAATTTAATGAATAATTCGAGGACACTCGACAAAACCTATTAATGAAGGTAGACGTTGAAGCATTTCATAGGAAGTTCAGAAACTTGAGTTCTGTTTCCACAAAACATAATGACCACTCTTATTCTGTCATGAGTTTTGGTAGAAGTAGTGTAATTCTAAAACGAGAGAAATTCCGGTATATTAACCCATTACGCTCAACCATTCATCCTATCTAATACTGTAATACTGTTTGTTTTACTCAAAACTAATCAATGTTACTTGAATTAAACGATAAATGGGATGTTTTTTTGGCATTTTTTACCTAACTGTGTCGATCTAGGTTTGTTTACAGCAGCTTCGGTTTTTGTGACTATTCAGATATTATGAACAAAATGGTCCGGTCCTTACTAAGGTGGTCATATTAAGCGGCTTCTACTGTACCTTGATTTTAGTTTTAACTTACTATCCGACGTCGTCGGTCAACTTTTGAACTTATTCCGTCATATTACTAACTGTCCGCTATCTTTGGCAAATTAGAAAACTTTGTAGACATTTCCTCATCATCATTATCTCCTATATCATATGATTGAAATTGAGTACAAGGTTTAATATATGTATAATTAATTAAAAAGAATGAGGGGCAAAAAAGGACAAGTAGCTTGGTCAAACTGCCATAAAATATGCATACAGTGAAACTGCATTTGCTACAGAAATTTATTTTTACTCCTGAACAATTTCTTCAATCAACTGTTTATTTCTTTGAGGATAAACTTTAGTCGGTTTTCGATGTTCAACCCGATCTTTTCCTCTAATTAATGGTATAATCTGAAACAGGGAACAGATTCGTCAGTCGATTAAACGAATACCACAAATTAAAGTTCGAAATAAAATATAGAAAAATGCTGATCAAGAGATTAGAATGCGCTCGGTTCAACCCCTCGTTGCTTTTTCTTTAGGCTAGACACGTTGAAAGCGAGTGACGTGGATGCCCAAAAAAGCGTTTCATTAATTAAGGACAACAAATCGGATTGGCATTTATCATTAATCCATGTTTCTCAGACATCCGTATTTTCATTAAACGAATAAAAGAAGGTTTTTCTTTGTTAATTTTTACTTACTAGCCTAGTTGCCTTTTTCTTGAAGCAAGAAACCATGTGGACTTCTAATACTCTGACAATTCAGTTACGTGGAGAATTTTGACATCGTTGTAGCTTTACTGGTTAGGTGCTAGTTGTTGGTTAGGGTTTAAACCTATGTTTTCTCAGCTATTATTTAAATCTAGTCTGAATATATATTGGCGTACAACAAGAAAGAAGAAACAAAGAAGAAGATCAAAGTCTTTCCACTATCTTTCAAATATATTCTTCCATTGGTTCTAACTGGGTCTGGGTAGTCTTATGTTTTTTACAGTAATTTGCACCTAGGCTACATAGTGTTCTCTGCGCTACGACTACCTTGACTTACGAAAGTAACGCATCAAAAATGATGCCGTGAATTATTAAACATATTTTACTGGAGAATTCTGAAATTCCGAATTCTCTATTAATTTTTCATCCAAAATTGGTCGTACGCCGCAGGTCACTAATTAGTATTTATTGTAGAAGGGTCAGTAGCTTCCATTGCCAATAGTAGGAAATTACCCCCGTTGGATGCTCACAGAAGCATCGTAACACATTGCAGGATAGACGTAAACCTACTTGCAGGGGTAGGTGAAATCTATCCTGCGTCACTTAGCTCCTGAACGAAACAAAAACATTCCTTTAAGATAATTATTACAAGATAAAAATTAAAATAATAATTTTAATTGTAAATAGTTAAATAATCTGCTTTCAGAAAGTAGATTAAAGTGCAGATCAGTGAAGTTATCAACTGCTATTTCTTGTTACTATGGAGGATGTTTACTTTACTATTTTATATCTATGCTCAGCTAGAATCTGAACGATTTAAACGCGTATAGAAATAATGACTCGCGGCCTGCAGGAAAGGCACCTATGACCCGGATAATGTGAGACTGAAGATGGATGCTGGACCTGTTTGGCATGCAGGATTGCGATTTTGATAGGNCCTGTTTGGCATGCAGGATTGCGATTTTGATAAGGTTAGCTTATATAACAGAATCCTGCAAAAATAATGAAGGCTTTGGAAGCAAAATCCCTTTAGGCTAAGTAGGCCTTTAGGCTAAGTTTGTTTTGCACTTGCCTCGTGAAGAATGGGTTCCAGAGGCGGAAGCTTCATTTTACGGTAATACACGCCTTCGATGATGCTCAGTTAAACGTGTCCCTTTATATTTTTATTACAATTATAGCAGTTCATTTGATCTGCATATGCTGGGACTGTCAAATCGTTTAGGGTAGAAAAGGTGACGGTCTCTTCATGTTATTCGGCATCCTCTTTATGAACGGATACGCAATAGTATCCCCGCTCGCAACTATATTTCAAAAAAGTCTATCAGTTGATGGATTTTGTTTTAATGTATTTTGTCCTGCTGCATTTCCCCATTTTTGCGAAACGAGCAGAGAAGCAATTGCTTGGGACCTAGCAAAATTGCTGAGCATGGTATGGAGCTATGACCCTATGCTATGTCTTGTTGGATATCATGCTCGGCTGTGTT
>QXVX01004435.1:15311-44249 GCA_013436065.1 Halocynthia aurantium | reverse complement strand
CGTTCTCTATAGTAGATACCCTTTCATCATCGTCATTCTTTGTTCTATCGCACAACATTGGGCAATATTACATCACTTCTGGTAAAATTGCGTCGTTTCTTTTGCCAAAAATCTTAGCAAGTGAACGTTGCGATTTACCCTCACTATCACTCTGCTTTATAAGCATAACCTTTTCGATTACCGTAAGTTCTTTAGGTTTCGTTTTACTACTTGACGCCATGCTGTCTGGATATAATGAATCCTAAAGCATTTGCAATCCAGCGGCGTCGTTTTTTGTTTGTTACGTCACAATGCTTATTCATAGTGGTCGCGTTAGCGAGGGCCTAATTAGCTGTCTCGTGCAAGCAAAATAGTGGTCGCGGTCTGGAAACCGGGGTGGTCGTGTTATCGAAACAGAGTGCAATGCATTTGAATAGGGAAATATTCGGGACCGCGGTGAAGTGGTCGTGTTAGCGGGGTGGTCTGGTTATCGAGGTGGTCGCCAACCGGGGTTCCACTGTAATTAAGTTGAGAACAGCTTGAAAATATATTACTCACCTCCAAAAATGACCAAATATAACTTAGCACTTGATGCACACCGGAGGTTGACAGTTCATACAGAAAAGGTAATAATGCGGCTTCCATCACAAAGCTTTCAGACTGTGAAAAAAATGTGTAACTCACAGGAAATGAATTGAAGGAACTAATTCAATCGCTAAAAACGAGTACTAAATAGGGGATTATTATGCAGAGAATCTGAAATGCATGATAATTTCCCATTGAGACATGACCTAACTTCCAGATTCCCAGTTTTATGTATCGGTAGTGTATTGTTCAGGTTGATAATTTTGGTATAATACATGGCGTAAAACGTATTCTAGAAAAATATAATACAATATCCATAACTTTTAGAAGTGCTACAATAATATAAGAATTCAAACTTCAAGTGACTCGAGGACATCTAAGAAAAAATATAACAAAGCACTATTTGTTACCTGTGCTGTGAACTGTTAAAATATAATATAGAAATCTAAAGAGTTCTACAAAATACGTACCAACGCCGGTGAAAGCCAGCAAAATATGTGACTTGCAATTAGACACTCCGTGACAGGATCGAGACACTCTGTTAGAGCCTGATATGCATTCGAAAAACAATATCTAGTGAGATATGTACAATACACAATATAGCTTCTATGGACTACTTACGCTTTTCTCTTGTTTAAGCTTGAATAAGGTCTCGAGACTATTGACAAGATATCTGGCATTTGATAAGGCATCTGGGGGATTCTGAAAGGAAGAAATAGCATTTAGCGGTACATCGAATATATATCTAGAAGTACATCCCTTAGTGGTATAAAGTGTCACAATGCAACACAGCCCTATGTTCATTTCATAGAGAGATCCAAATGGATTCAATCCTCTTATGAAGAATTCCAATTAAAAATATTTGATTCAGCGAATTCTCACTTCAATGTTTAAAATTAAAAATTAACCCAGGCGCTCTGCTAGTAATTTTTATTATGCTACTAATCAAACGACAGACCTGCATTTGCAAAATACATCAACTGATTACCATTGATATGTCTAATCTGGCTTACTTGAATTGCAAGGTATCCTGGATATTGATGCTTCACGGCATGATTTCCAAAGTTAACTTGTAGAACTTCTTTATACGCGACGCTGAACGCAGGAAAATATGCAATACCAGGTCCGGTCGGAATATTACTGAACGCGATGCCCATGTTTTTTCCATTTCTGAAAAATGGATAGCAGTCTATGTGTTTGTATAGTTATCAGAAATATTAAATATTCTACTGTACATCTCTAACCAAATCATGCTGAAAAAAATCATCATAAGATTCTACTTACAAGCAAAAGGAAACGGTTCTGTTGTCAAGGTCAAGTAGACATGTCACAATATCATTTGCAGTCCACGTCTAAAAGAAATTGAAATACATAAATCTAAATATTAGAGATATAAATCATCATCGACTCAGGGCTGCCCATTCGGTACATAAAACCTTCGACTGTGACAACCCAATTTATTGTACTTCAGACTCCTTCATTTATACTAATTATACTGACATAATAATTATACTAATTATTTGTTAACACTTTATTACCGTTGTGAATTATTTCATGGGATGCCACTTCCACTAATATAAATATCATAGAAAATGTAATAAATTTTGAAATTTGCAAAAAAATTGACTTTGATTACGGTAGATTATCATCTGTGAAATGAGAAATCTCACATCACATTTGTATTATACGTTTCTCTGCAGTATAAATCACATTCCAGGTGTCTTATGTGTCATGTTATTGAATGAAGACAGCATAAAAGGTGATATCATCATCATGTATGGTTTCTCATTCGTGTATGTGTAATTAGTAACCTTCCAGTATAAACAAAACTGATCGATAATGTCAAATCCACCTTATTAGTGAAATTGTAATGCGATGCTTGGTCTGTTGGGAAAGAAATGTATTAATATTAATGAGTATATTCTATCTACTTAAACTGCAAAATTCCTATCGGTCTAACGTCCAGCAGACACCTATGTGAAGTTTTACTGGCCAAGGATCAGAAGCAATGTCAATTCTAGACTAGGTGGTTTCGAGGTTACGAAGATTGAACTGGAATTGCGTTTTTAAGCTATCATGAACCAATGATGCATTTACCTGTGAACGATATGGTACACTTCTGATCTGTTGAATATTTACCACACCCCTTCATCACTACTTTTAAACTTTTAAACATTACTTGTTTAAAATTCAGTGAATTTCCATGAAGGTGTAAAATTTGAATGGGAATGAAAAAAAAATAGAATGAAAATTGATACATCACGCAGAGGAAGATATTTTGGATATTTTTGCCAGTTCTGATCTTTTTCCAGTTATAAAAGAAGCAGAGCTAATCTACTGCGTTGTTGCAGTATTTCTGTAAGTCACCACATTCAAAGGATACCAATTTATTCACGATTTCATGCAAGCTTCCATAAAATATAACTCTTGAATCAATCGAACCCTCAAGGGACCTCTGTGTTGCAATACAAATCCATACTACTGATGTCAATTTTTCTACCAAATTGATACAAATGTCACGATGATCTATCGAAATATTCTCAAGTAATAAATACTGTTTGAAATTAAGGGATGAAGTAATACAGTACCTCTCCATATTTAGCATTTTCTCTGCTATTCCATTTTGCTTCTCTGTATCCATCAAAGGCATACGAGTTAGAGGTATCGCCGACGCCTTCCTCTCTCGTAAACTTACATGTAGCTGTACACCAGCCGATCTGCATGAGACCTGATGATCCTAGGACAGCCTCGTACATCCATTTCCCTAAAATAATACAATATTAGGAAAGACTACGAACTAGTTTTCAAAATAAATTCAAAAACGAGCATGAAAAAAAGGTACAAGGCATGTATTTCACGAAATGAATTTATCTGATGTACCGTACCTAGTTTCGAATATACTACTGCAATGAAATATGATTTGACATAGTGGAACCTCAATAAAATATGAATTTGAATACTCTGGTAACATGAATACATAGGAACATAACTTGCTCTTTCATTTATTGATTTTCTTAGGTGGAAACAAGGTATCATTAGGCAGTCAAACTCTATCTTCTCTATCATCACCCCCAGTTCAAAATCAATGCTCAAACCTTTATAAACACAGCAGGTTGCTTTGACAGACTGAAAGTTCATGTTTCCAACGACAGTCAGTGGATCTGCAGGAGCTGTATCTAAGGGATGCGACTGAAGAGACACTAGAGCGGGTCCAAGCCGCCCAATTCTGTGTTCAACTGCAAACAAAGTATGACATTAGCAAATCTATCTCCCGGAGACCAAATATTCGAGAAAGTTATCAGGTGTTCTAGACTATTTCCTAATCCACCACTTGGCTCACAATATTTAATAATTTAACCCGATATTTTATCTACTTTTTATTTATATTGTTGAAGGACATACGTTTGATTTTACATTTAGGCCGAATAATTTTATCTAACATATCAATCGTAGCGAGATTCCATAATATGTCACGTATCTTCCCTATGGCCACTCGAGGTTAAAATATCCCATGGGAATCATCCATGCACAATTCAATTTTCTTATAGAATAGGCCAATCCTGTGTTCTTGAAGAGAAATTTAAGAAATGGGGCATAATAAATTAATTCCTACATCATGTTCATTATATGGCACATGACAGTAAACCAGACTGCAGTATCAATTAACAGCTCCTTGTATCATAGTGTGGAGATGTACAAAACAAAATTCTATCATAAAAATTTGAACCTCAAACAAAACTGAAATTAACACTATCTAAAAAAATTTAAATATAATGAATATGGTTCTGAATTTAACTAACTATTCACTCATTTTATATTATATATGTTCTCAGTTAGGCATCACGTGAAGTAAAGAACTATCGTATACTACTACAAACACTTTCAAAACACTCTGAAAGCCGTTCAATAAACAGATATTTATATTTAGTAAAAAATACTCTTTCTTAATTTTCTCGAATGCGCGACTATTCAGTATTATACATTGCTAATAAAAGGGCAGAAAAAATACAGTGTAAACTCATTACTTTCAAAATCCTGGACTTTGTCCTTCTCAAATTCTCTGGGGTCAAGTTTCTTTTCACCGAAAATGCCCTTTAGATAATTCGGTCTAGGAGATTTGCTACTGCTTGCGCCTGAACTTGACGATGGTTTGTTTTCTAAATCATTGCGCAGGATGTTAGTACTGCATGAAGAAATTAACAAATGGAGAGGTAATGCACCACAAGATTCTCACCGAACACTGATATATATTCTGGTTTGGTTTCCTTCAGGTTGACCAAAACACTCTTTAAATGCTGCTGCAAATTTGTGAACTTCAAAACTTCATTACTGCATTTGAAAAAAAATTACTTTATACTTGAAAACGTATAATATGAATAAAGGGTGTCCACTGATACAGATGTATATGACAACATACCTTTTTCCAATGTTAGTATGTCCAGACAATTCAGTAGTTGGAAAAATAGTTTTCAGCACAGCACTCAGATTATCTGTTGGATCTGATTTGAAAGAGAATAGTGTTATTTGTATATACAGTACCACTACACATCACAGTTGAGTTCAAACTAAGAAGAGTCCCACTGAAAACCTTGTTACATTTGGGTAGGTTGAGGAAGATCAGGTGTGGTAATATTTCATCTAGCCCAATGGTTCTCAAGCAGAGCCACTTGGCCAATGAAGGAGGAATTTAAAATTCCTGGGAGGAAATTTGCCCAATTTTAGATGTATTTTTTCTGTTTACCCAAGGTCTGATGTTATCAGCGCTACATGATAGTTTTCTAGAATCTAGATTTACCTACAAGCTTCGAGTTGTAATGACAAATGACTATTAGTTTCTCAGCACGGGGCTCAGGGTTCTCATTAAAGTTGCATAAAAATTAGTAAATATGTGGTTGATTTTTTGTTCTTTTGTTTTCTGTAATGATCAAGCGCCTGGGGAGAAAATGCAAGCGTCCGAGGTTGGTAAGGGAGGAATACGGAAAAAAACGTTAAAAAACCTCTGACCTAGCCTATCCTAACTTAACCAGTCTTTCAGAGTGACTCTGCATTTTTCAAAATTGTACTTTTATTACAATTGAGCAATAATCATTAAACTACAATGATATAAAAGTATATGGAACTGGAACTAAATTTCCTTATGTGAAGACTTTAGTTAATAAGTAACTCACTCATTCTCTGATCCTGAATCTTGAATGAACTGACCATAGAAGTTGATTTAGCCATTGCTCTTATGCCAGTTGTACGGAATCAGCTTATAGGAAGGTACAGACAGAAAATTTCTTATTCAATACATTCTTACCTATTACACGTGTTATCTAATTAAACTGAAAAACATAATATATATTCAATAGATACATTTTACAAGCCAAGCTTATTACCACTAGATAACACAAATGTTGGGTAGAAAATTTCATTTGCGAAGGATTTATAATTAAAATATTGTTGACAACTATATGAAATATACTTTTGTGGTGTCAGAAGTTCACAAAAAGTGGAAACGTCGAATTGCTACACTTATTTTAGGTTTCAGAAGGCTAATGACCATTTGACCATCAATTTTCCAAATTTCACATTTGAACGGTAGACTCTTTCGTGACACCCTTATTGGGGTTCGATTTCAATATCATTATTCACTGAACCCGAGTCCAAATGAACCGCTATATTGCGGTCGAATACTTCGCAAACATGCTGTTGTTATTAGGGTCAAGTTAGTAGGGACAGTCCGGATATATATAAGTTCATCTTGGGTTAATGATACTGATACAATTAATTTGAATGTAATTATTTCAGTTGACCTGATTGTCTGTTTACCATGTAAATATCATAAAAAACAGAACCATGACACATTCGATAAAATACAAGTATGTGTGTGCCAACATCACGGGATTGTGTTTCGATAGATCACGGGATAGTTCACGATATCGAGTCTTACCTGGCCTTACAAGGAAGTTCCACAGAACAGATAAAAAAAATTCTTGAAAGGATACATTACGAATCACAGAAACGAAGCAGAGAACGATATAAAAATATGGTATTCACTGCTAGAGTTACGTCCACCTGGCTTACATTATCTTACTTCAAAAAAACAGACAGACTACTACAGGTATTAGGTTTTGCCCTGGAACGACGCGAACTAGAGTAACAGCTGATTATACTTTGACCACCGCACAATATGATCAGTAGATGTCAGTAAGATAGGTAAAATAAATTTATTCTTCAGCTTGAACCGCTTTAAGTCAGCAGAGAGTCACGCTAATCACGCTCGTTCTCGTCTATCCTCGTCCTCGTTCCGGGCCGTGTAGGGGAAGTAATGAGCCCAGGCCCGATGAGAAATATAGGAACAATTAAGAACCACTCAATAAGTAGATATGGTTTCACTGGGCGCGAAGGGCGATGGGCGCCTCAATTGCTTCGTGGGTTTGCATGCTTCACATTCATACATGTCGTGAAAAAAATATATAGTATTATTATACAGAGCGACAGTGCAATGTGGGCGCCAAATTCAGGTTCTATCGTGGACGCAATCCCAGCTTGCTGCGGGAAGGGTTGTCAAATCAAACAGAAGTCTTTATACAATGTATCTAATTCGTAAATGGGCACCGTTGGTCATGGTTGCGTATATAATAAGGAACAGGAACCGAGACTAAAGTTCTTCAACTATGCTGTTGTCAGTTTCAGAGCTGTACAAAATTCTCATTCACATATCAATCAATTTAATCAGGCTTATCTGTCAAATACGGAGTTGACAAAGCCAAAATGAACTATATAAAGAAAACGTAACACACAAATGAATAATTAAATTTTTTTAAATTAATTGATAGATTCAGACCTGCTGATTAACATCAGTAGGAAAATAATATTTTTGACATAAATTAAAATATCACAATTATTGAGAATGAATACAGTACTCAAATAGATTCAATCATTTTTAGGAACAAACATCAAAGGATCCCAAAGTACACGAAAAAGTAACTGATATATTAGGAAATGAAGGAATAATTCGAATTTATTCTTCTGTGTTTTGTTATACCACTGGCAGCAGAGTAACTTGGCAACACGGTAAGAAATATCGGGGAGCAATGCTTTAGCTAATCCAAAACTGCTGACTGCATATCCACTATCAGCTATGATGCTTAATTGTAAAATTTGAATTCAAATAGAAATCGGCGGAATGGCTACTATTCTGATCTCTCTGGATATAGGACAAGACTTGAACTATTGGGTAATTTCTTATATCATTATCAGGGAATTATATGGCAATGCCAATAAGAATTTAGCTTCGAAAACCAAAACATTTCTTAGTTGGTCACCAAGCACTCTGCAGTTACAATGAATAAACTTCAGAACAATTCCATCAATCTACATGATAGGATTTACCAAGTTTTCTATTCGTTTTATAATTCTTCCTAAAATATGCTATCAAAAATGGATAGCATAAATGAATTCAGCAGTACGCAAAAAATATATAGTGATAGAATACAAACAGTGAGCAAATGAAGTAGAAAATGAAATTCAAACAAAATTCAAATGTAAACAATTAGGTATCATTCGTTACGAAAATTCTTAATACTTGCTAAGGGCAATAAAGCCTTCTAATGATTCTGATATGTGATATTAGAGAAATGAATAATGAGGCAGTGAGATACAGGTTTGTATATGAATTAGTGCTATCAGCCCTCAGCTTTAGATTCAGATAATGGTTTGGATTCAGAGCATGGTATATATTATGAGATTTATTGCATGCATGTTCTCAATTTGTAAAATTGCCCATTTTTCGACCATTAGCTGCATGGATATGAGGCAAATTACATTACAGAGAAAATGTTATAATGGTAGACTTGAAAGAATTATACAAATATCGTATAAATATCCCTAACGAGTTGCATACATTTTTGATGCAAACACTGCTGTGTAGAAATTTATTTGCGTGTGACTAAAGGTAAGTATAGTGCAAGTCAACAGCCAATTTTTTTATCAACATTTCACTGATCATTCTACAACAGCCAGTCATTTTTATATGCACATCGGTTCAAACACTGACCCAGTAATTACTCTGTCTGTGTTCTACATATATCTAACTGCGAGGTTATCATTCAGGGGAAATATAGTTTACTAATTATTGATAACCATTCGAATCAACCTTGTCGCGACTGACTGATATATGTTTTTCTTATTGACTGAATCACTTAAATAACTCAGTCTTACAGAATATTGGAGAACTCACTTGCTATTGGTTCCTGTCAGTCACAAGCCAAGAGTTTAATGCATTCCTTTGCATATGACTGGTAGATTTATCCCTGAAGATTAAGTCGAGTTCTACAATTATTACATCAACCCTTGATACCCACTGATTAGGAGACATCCAACTTACTGATTAACCAATCATAATTCTGTAATTATTATCACTCGACTCATCATCAGTATATTATTAAGAACATTATGGTATTCGGACTATCGATGAGTATTGTAGGGTGGTGGTGGACGATCAGATAATACTGGAGTTGGAGGTGTTTTGTATTGATGTGAATGTGTGCGTTGAGTGAAAGGTGTCTCTTCTAAAATATTTTCATCGCTTGTAATAATGGCAGGGGAGCGATCATTGTTATTGTTCCCGTGCTCACGAGACCCGTTGCAAGGAACTAAGGGCGTGTGTGCCTCGCCATTAGTTCCCATCGCTATCTCGTCTTGGAAGATTATAGGAACACCTTTTTTGATTCGAGGACTTGCTGTCATTTCTGAAGAGGCTTCTTCCAGACGTTTTTTCTGTGCTTTTTTGGCTTTAGCTGACTTTCCCATACGACATTTCACAACCAGTATGACTATCAGCAAAACTAGGCAGACTACCACAATAGCTATTATCATCACGCCGGTAGATTTTGTGCCACCTGCGGAAATGCCCGGCCCATTGGTCGTGGATTCGGGTGTCATCTTGCACCATCTCGTCCGACTACAGTTCAGTAGTGACAAAGTGAAACCGTTGCTCTTAAACCTGAAAATTACATTTTGTAATCACGTTATGTTAATACAATGAATTTAACATTTCTTCATGCATAATTCATACATGAAAACTTCTCGAAAATTCTGAAGAAAAAGGTCACTGATTTCAAGAGCTCCATACATACAGTATAAGGCAGAAGTTTACATAAAAGAATTTCATCATTGCATAGGCCTACTTGGCCGTAGTCCACCACACATATAAAGTATTTTCAATATGAATGCCTATTTCAATGAAATCGTTATAATATCGTGGGCGAGAAACTGAGAAAGGCTGGAGAGGGAATGTGACTTTGGACTCTGACAACTACTTGTTCGAAGAATTATCACAAAGGTTACTACTTACTTTGCTTTAACCTCTGCCTTGATGGATTTGTCTTCAAACAGATTGCTGGTGAGAATTGCAATTTTATTGTAGGGGCACGGGTCAACATGGCTAAGTGAAGAGTTGTGCCACGAAACCACAACAGAGCCTTCTTCTATTGACTGTATGTAGATTGAGTCCGCTTTCTTATCACCAAATATCTGGTAAATTACTCGTATAAGGCGTCTTCTGTCGCTCAAGGAGAAATTCTAATACAGTAGAAGACGGTATTAGAGCCCAGTAAAAACAAATGAACGAACAGAGAAATATTAGATTCATTCAGACAGGTAGAAGGCTATAAGCCTGATACTAGCTTTGAAAAATTATTCGTCACAAACTAACTACAGTTGATCCTCGATATAACGGACTAATAGGGGAGAGCAGTTGTCCGTTATAGCCGTTTGTCCGTTATAGCGAAATTTTCCGGGGAGGTACGAAAATAAACAAAAAATACAGAACTAAGCTTCAGCTATTACTGTGGTTGCGGTTGTTGGTGTGGTGAGAGATTATTGTTAGTTTGTTATAAATACACTCCTGATTACAAGGAGGAACTTCGTTATCTTCGTCCGATTTTCGGAAGGTCGCGTAAAAACAAACGGAATACGATTATTAAATGATGCTTTATCTATAGGTGTCATAGTAATAATGTGGAAAACAGGGGACCAAACAAATTTCCAACGTTCGGACCAGATATTCACTCTAACAGATTTTGTCCGTTGTATCCGAAATCCGTTGCATCGGGGTCCAATATATCGAGGNAATTTCCAACGTTCGGACCAGATATTCACTCTAACAGATTTTGTCCGTTGTATCCGAAATCCGCTGCATCGGGGTCCGATATATCGAGGATCAACTGTATATCATTTTTATACTGTATTAGTAAACCATTAACCCTCAGTATTTAACCCGAAATGACAAAGGGTAAGATTTCAAATATTGAGGTGATCAACAAATAACAAATTCCAATTTGGATATCAATTATTCTCCAGCGTTATTTAGTAAACAACACGTTAAATATATAACCCTGAAACAGACTGAAACCTAGCAACCAGTGAAGGTTAATAATCTCTATATCATGAAGATATGATATTCAGCTATAATTTACTATGATATATTCAATTTATCTATCCAACTGGATTGAAAGATGTTCCCTTCAACTCAAGGGGAAAAATAATTTCTGATTTTCAAAAACTGTTCGTTTTGAAAATTTTCTCAGAACTCATTAGTATGCTTAAGCTTACAATAGCCCACCAACTACAAAGTTTGAGGCAGTTCGAAGTTAGGGTCGTTCGAACAACGAAGCACCACTGTATATATGAAATATAGTAAATCATACCTTCAAGTTATAATTGCTTATTTCAATTCTAAAAATATGGTTTGATTTCCCCGCCTCGTCCACCATACCGATAGGGATGAACAGTTCGATAAGCGCACGACCAGAAGTGAGATCTTTGTTGTTAGAGGCTTCCAATCCACCTTTCCAAATTTTGTGAGTTGAATTATAGGAATCCAGTTTGTCAAAGTCAGATCGCAACGGGTTGGCGAATAATTCACGCTTTGTCGAATCAAAACCTATCCAAGGTGGTATGCCATCTCCCCATTCGACTAACTGAAGCTTCAAATCAGATTCCGGATCTCTCTCATCTTCGAAGACTCCGTTCGGAATAGAGAACTCAAGTACTTTTCCCAATTGCAAACTTATTTGTGGAATTTGTTTGACAATTTTAGGGTTCAAACCATTCTTTGAGGATGTAGTGACCCTTGGTTTTTTAGTTGATAAAGTATTTCTATCGTATTTGCTTGTAGTTTCAGTCATAGAAGTTGGCTCGGTCGTTGTTTTGGGCTTGCTGGTTGCACGGGGAGGTGGCGAGGGGATCAGAGGTGGTAAAGGATGCTCATCCGTGGTATTGACAGTGGGTGCAGGAGTGACTTTATCTCGAATGGCACAAGGTCCCATAAATTCTAATTTCAGCGACTTTATTTTGAACTCGGGCTTGAATTTATTTGAAAATTCCTTGAGCGGTTTATTCTTGCCTTCGGTAAAATCTGGCCCAGTCATAAGCTTAGCTTCACTAAATATCTCTTGTTTTTCGCAACTAAATTCATTATTTAGAGCAGCATCGAACCATGTCACATAGTGTTGTCCACCATTGCGGTTTATTCCGGTTTTGAGCATGGTCAGTGTTCCAGATTGCGACTGAGTCTTCGCCAATGCTACCGACAGTTTTCTACCAAAAGAGCTGAAAAACGCATCAGAATCATATTCCTCTTGACTTCCGGAAGAGTCCGTGAAGTGAAGCGTGAATTTATGGCTGTGAGGCTTTGCTTTCTCTTTTTTCACTACTATGATCAAGAATTCAGTTGTACTTGATTTTCCTCCATTATCTTTTGCTATTAGTATATACTCCTTCGAATCCCTGAAAAACAACGAACGCATTACAAAACTTAACTTGTTTGCCAGTACTATGTAAACAAGGAAACTAGACACACTTTGTTTGCTCGGGCGGGACACCATAGATAAGCTGGGCTTCTACATCAAACAGCGGCCATGTTCCTGAGGTAGATACATAGGAGTTTGTAATTGGATCCAGAACCTGCCAAAAAAATAAAAAATCGAATAACTATTTTCTACGACTATTTTTGTGCTGTATAGCTTGTGGTGTTTAACATTGTGTTAAGTAATGTTAACAAACAATGTTAGCAAGGAGCAACAGCATGCTACAATATTTGTATTCTTGTCAGTTACCCATTAGTGCTTGATTAATGACTACCAGTACATTTTCACACGTAAGCAAGGTCTAGAGAGAAGTCATCTTGGCATTTCTCAGCACTCAAAATGGAAAATAATGAATTAAAAAGCTGAGGGCAAAATTTGTCAACGAATATACAATAAAAGCTTGTTAGCTTGAAGTAGAAGAGACCAGGCAATTACTAATATAAAACTGCAGTACTGTATGTTTAAGATGCCCAACGGAAATCCTGGATGAGGGACGTGTCAAAAATTAAGGGAAAAGGGGGGATGTGTTAAACCGGGAAGTTTTAATAGGTTGTGTGCCTTTTTTTAAATCAGCTGCCCTCGTGATAAACAGTGTGACCACAAACCTACCTCCAAGTTTAAGTTCCTGGTACCACCTTCTTCAGTGTCATAAAATGCATCATCTGGTATTCTGTACTCCATATACGCCCCCACTCGGACTAATAAGTTTTCCACTCCAAACATAACCATAGGAGCAGCATTAGTTACAGATGGAAAGCTCGATGGAGGTAAAACAGATGCACTGATCATGGGGATTACTGGGGTAGATGGTGGTATGAATGCTGCTGTGTGGTGAGGAGAAGTGATCAACTTTGATGCAGCCATGACCACAGGTACAGGCGTACGTTGAATCTGGTCGTGCTTTACTTTCGTTCTTCCAGGACGATTCTTTCTGTCTCTTTTCTTGGCATCCAACTGAAGTGCTTTGTCTAAGTCAGTTTCGTCAAAGCTATCTGATGGAAGTCGACTAGCTCGCGGATGTGTATTTACTGCACTTTGAGGTCTTCTTTTGTCTAGTTGCCTTGGATATAAAATGGAGATACATTACCAACGGACAAAAATAAATACAGCCGTCTGTTATCTTATTTATATAAATATACGGTCGTCGCCTTACGACTGTCCGTATTTACGGCGACGTCAAAAAAAATGATGAACCGTGTGAAAGCAACGCGAACTAGTGCTCAACTGTCGCCAGGTATGGCAACAATGATCTATAACAGGATTACGTCAAAATCGATCAAAGTACATATCATGTCATTTCCTATATACAAATATATTATGTTTAGGACCCTTCTTACACTGACTATGCAGCAATAAGCACCGATAATGTTGTTGGGTTTTTGCACTTAATTGGCTTTCTATAATAATCTACTAAATTCAAGATAGAGTCTCATCAGGCTGTCGAGTCAGACTGCGCAGGCGCATAAAGAGGAAAGAAATGTCAAAGAAATGAAATATCTTATCACATGACGAAGATCAAGGTCGCAATATTATATACCGTTCGCCTGAACAAAACTTGCCACTCTTAAACAAGGTGTTACGAATAACATACCCTTTTCCAGAGTCTGTCTATGTAAGACTGACTAAGCTTTCATGACAGTTGTGTACTCGTATATACAAACTTCATGTACCTGTGTATGTACGATATAATCATAAAATTATAAACAACGACATTATAACACGGTGTAATGTCTTTTTCCAAACACTTGCTTCTCTTCATGCATAAGTGTCAAGTAAGGTTTAGGTGCGAGGCGTACACCTGGTGGGGCATACCAAATAAGCATTTAAACATCATAATTTAATATTTACCTTTTTCTTCTTTTGAAGGCACGAAACTGAACAACTCGATTTACGATCTTCCACTCGGAAACGTCATAACCAATGGCTTTCGCCATAGTTCCATCTGCTGCTGTTTCTTCTAGCATATCAAGCCCCGGAATTTGACCATTGATATCAGAGCTGCATCCGATCGGCCACGACATACTTACTATGTTATCAGTATTCCATTTTTTGGGTTGCTTCTGAACATTTCCAGGGCCAGACATGAATGCCCTGTCGTTTTTGCGAGATTTTTCTGTAGTGTGAAGCTTTATTGTTTCCCGCGGGACATTTAAGAGGGCGGCTAACTCTTTAATACAGTGAATTCGTTCATTGCCGAATAACATTTCAGGAAGAACTCGGAGAGTTATAGATGCTGCTGTTAATGGTTCTTCTTTTGGGCAGTCAGTGAGTAATAATGTTTTTATGATCTCCGAGTGTTCTTGATCATATAATTCTTCTTCGGATAATACGTCTATCCGACAGGGTAAGGTTAGCGTTGGTGCCGTATGTGAACCTGACTTCGAAATCATAATGTAGATATTGTGGATCCCTTCGTTCTCTGCTAAAGGTACACCTTGTATCCGTGAAGACTCGTCCTCGTAGACAAGCCATTCTGATCCTAGCAGTGACGAAGGGAAGTGTATCTGAAAAATGAAAACACATTATACATATCTACTACTAATCAATGTGGACACGAAAACTAAGTGGTATTAAACATTCTGGTGTCATTGAAGGGATAGACTAGAGGTCAGAGTTGTCAGGTATTCCTAGATAAAGTAAAAAATCACTAAAAATCAAATCATTGTAAATTTAAACCTTGAATGAAAAAAAAGCCCGAAAATGGGCGACGTTCGCAGTGCACGCTTGAAAGTGGAGCGAAAAGCAAACACTGTATGCAGCATATGTGAGAGAGCTCGTCGAATCAGAAAAATTATTGAGAATTCACAAACAATATAGCGCAACCTGACAATATTCTGTTTGTAAGCTATCACTTCGTTAGTTTATTCAGTACCGTATGTGTAGTGGCTTATAACGAATATAACGAAGGAAAATGACAAAGGAAGGGCGGTAAATGTACATTTATAGTATAGCATACTGGGTAAAGGGGAAATAAAAGGTTATTGTACGGCTAAAGTCCTACGCAAGGACGGATAACATGGCGACCTAACGGCCTATGTATTCTATGACATGGCAAATCAATGGCAAACTAAAGGCCTATGTATTCTATGACATGGCAAACTAATGGCAAACTAAAGGCCTATGTATAAATGAAAATAAAGATTAAAAAAGAATGACACTCCGGCTGCGTACTCGACATTATTTCGTTTCTAGCCGTAGCAGCCCTTACTTATTTCAAAGAAGTGGAACCATTTTCGTTTTCGCTTTCAAAACAAGAATCTGGATGTAAAGGTTTTAGTGTGCCCTATCAACATGAAATTATGGTTCCAGCGTTCCGAATTAACATTGCATTCAACATACATTTCAGCTTCTATATTATGGGAATAAATCAAAGTAGACGTGTAACTAAATATATAATATTTGTAATACAACCTTTACTCTCATATGAACTAATGGGGAATTGAAAATCAACTGATATTCCTTAATAAACTACTAAATGTAAGATCATTCAAATACACAAACAAGGAGGAGACGGAACACGAATTGAGAAAGAGCAATCATTGCAATATTCATTACCGTAAACACGTAGAATCGAGGAGCCCAATGGAATTTTTTATATTGCTTACTGTTAGACGGTATATGGTTTTAGCCTTTCTCGCCTCTGTACGAGCCTGCGACATCTGACTCCTCGTCAGTGTAACTCATTAGACTGAATTTAGTGCAGTAGTAGTTGTGTGGTAGTTTATCGTGGCTCCCAATTAATTCCAAATCTCGATTTGCAGTTCAATATATACGTACGATATAAATGAACGTTGCATACCGTGGCTATTCTGTCAGTCTGAAGACAGATCTGAACATCTCATATATGTTATGACAAGATATTTAGAGGAAATGACATGTTGTTTTTGATTCATTCCCATGATATAGAACCCAAGTATATACGAGTACTATTCGAACTAGGAAGGATGCAGCGAATCATTCCTAATGATACATTGGGTGTCTCATTGTAACCTCTCGAGGCAACACAGCACGGTATTATATAAACAATATTAATGACTCATGAGGTAACTGGAACAATTCGGTCCATACTTTTACAAAAATACCGCCACATTTTTAACCAATAGAAGAAAATCAAGCAGATTATTAAACATATCGTACGACGCTTTATTTCGAGGCGCCCGGGAAACGAAAGAGTCAAGATCACTGACTATATAACCACTGATCGGGAAGCAAAACCTCAAAGAGAAGACTGTCTACGTGCTCCCACTAGACTACGGACTCCGGGGAGCCATACACGTCACACGTGTTTTGTATATAAGCTATTAGAGCGAGGGTGTGAGCCTTAAACGAAAAACTCTTCGATATCCAGATTATTATCCGCTAGGGGCGCTAGAGTAATCCTTAGCGATATTTCAATCACTCCGGACCCGTAGCTTTTATTTTTCTATGCATTATTCTGCGAAGCACTTGGACCGCGTGGAGTTGGGGAATGGCGGAGCTGTTTCAGGGCAATTACAATGACAAACTTCCGGCCTAGAGGCCAAGAAAAAATTTTCCTGTTTGTTGATTACTAATAATTTGAAATACTGTACAGTTTCAGCTAAGTTCACAAAGCCAAACCCAACCCGATGTTTTCATACAATATAACTCGTGAGTAATTTAAAAATAAACAAAAACATAAAAGCTCGCGAAATGTTTACTACCACAGTCATACTGCAGCGATTTTGCTCCGTCTCGTGTGTCAGAGCCAGTTTGGTTCGATGGAATTCTTTTGATTTGAATTTGAATGATTTTGTTATTTAACTTATCAACTGTATAGACGTTCGACATTCCGGCGCGTGAATGCGAATTCTCCAGACGCACAACTTTTTCAGAACTAACTATTACAGGCTGAATAGTGAAAGCCTAGCATTGGACCAAATTTCTGTTTAACTGATTGCAATCAGTAACCGTAGTACTACAACTGAACAATATCATTCTTAAAACTCTAGCCATGTTTATAGAAGAACACCAACATCACAAAAGCACAACGACCGATAACGCATTACGTTCAACAACAGAACGATCATTTGATCGAAGGCACAAGATGAAGGAAGAATATAACAACGCTTCGCTATTACAAGAACAACGTTACTAAAGATTACCTGTCCAAATTATTTACACTGCTGCGCAAACACGATAGGATTGTCCACATCCGTCGTGAGGTTTGTATGTATTACGAAAGAGAATTTCACTGTTTATTGAAGAATATACGGCCAGACAAACAGGTAGAAGAATTTATTACAGCAGTCAAATCGTTTTCCGATAATAAAATAATGGTCGTGGTTGTATGGTGGAAATCAAAGAAGAATAAACTGCTACAACGGAAGAGCGAGCGACCCATACGACGCAGATAGAATATTAAATCGATTCATCTTATTTCATGACTGACATACATATTCAATTTGCTTTTTCTGTAAGCTCCGAACGAACAATAGAATAAATACTATTTGAGAATCATGAATAAACAATGGAATATACGGAATACATTACTATGTCGGTCGATGTTATGTAGGCAAACAAACTGACAATTTCAACGAACTATTTTCAGTACAATAAAAATACCAGGGATAATTCTGTACTATAATTGAATGTAATGACTGTTCTACTAACACGATAGCATCTCTGCGGAAACCGCACTAATTGCGTTAATAATACGACGTAATGTAGCTGGAACGGCGAACTCCATGTCATTACGACATCAAGAGCGTCATTTTCGCCAAAGTCAAAAGGTTTTTTTGTTGAAAATGATCTAGAAACGATTATAGGTGATGTATTCATTACTGATCACCGAATTTTTGTGTTCGGGAAAAGATAATGTGGCGCCCTCATGCGGTGACTATATACCGTATATTGAATTACACCCGATGTAAGAGGCAGACAGCTAAGACTCGAGTCGCAGAATAAACTCAATTGGAATGAGTATACAGCTCCAAAAACTCGGAGGTGAAATAGCCTCAAGTAACTTAAGTCATATTCAAACTTTTAAATATACGAGACATAATATACTGGTTTACACATTTGAATGGGACACTCGTATTTCCTCAAGGCCACCCTGTACTAATTACTGTAGAAGAATTAACCAGCAGAAGTTGGGTGTAATTTTAACTGATGTACTTGTAATATAAGCCGATTATGTCGTACATGCCGCCCTCCATTAAGTATGCAACAGAGCTAAGCTAATTTACCGGCTGCGGCTATCTTATCAATACGCCTGTTTAAGTCAGGAACAGTTGAACGTACATCAGATATTCAATTATTTATATTTATGGATCGTTTAGGATTTAAATCTAGTCAATCACGGACAGGTTTCTTCCGAGCTTTTCACGGAAGAAAAGAAACAAAGTTTTATATAACCTGACCCATATCACATTGAAGTACACATATTTCCAGAATGTAATTTATTTGAATGGGAATGGGAATTTTATTGCACTATGGGAACTTTTCAAATGAAGTTTTATCCTAATAAATTTCCAACTACGACGTGGGCTATATAATGTTAATGTCCGTTCGACGGAAATTTAGGTTTTGTACGCAAGCCAACTTATTTCCGAAAATTATGATGGCATCCATTAGCTTCGCCATTTGATAAGTTTACAAAATATGTTCAATTATCACGCATGAGCCATGCCTCATTTATGTAACCTTTACTTATACCAGTAATAAAGAAAAGCGATTGATTTCGGTATAGTTTTGCTGCTTCAATAGAAATATCCCTACTGGTCCATAAGGAACGAAATTTCACTCAGGATCTCGCACCCTAGCGGCCAATTTTTAGATCCAAATAACGCTTATCCGTGTACGGCCGAATAGCTCTGTTAGTTGGGTCAATGTTTTCGAATTCAACTGTGGCTGTGGCGTTTTGAAAACCTCTCATACATAGTATTAGTAAGTTATAATCGCAAGCCGCTGTTTCAATAGGATTGGGCTGTTCGATATATGGTCAATATGGACATAACTTTTTCGCATACGCGAACTTGACAATTGCCGATCTATTTCTCCCTTCAGACTGGTTCCATGACAACGCAGGTGTTCAAGCAGACTTATAGTTTACATAAATTCCGACGAAAATTTCGCAGTTAATCAATTATCCTCGTTCAAGCATTCACCTACCCAGGAGCAAAGACAAACTTTGTTCCAGTACTATAGCAACAATTATTCCATGTGAAGTCATGTGTAATATAAACAGGAAATTCTGTGTAAATTGGGCTCCGGTTCACAATATAATATTCGTTGTACAAACAGCAATACTTCATAGGCTCAAAATTAAAAAATATATTAGGCTGTCAGAAAGAGGACATGATGTAACATAATTGAATGATCGAGACTTGAATTAATTATGTCCTAACGACAATTGTGTACTATACATTCTGATAGGTGTATCGTTCTAGAACGGTAACAATCATGCATCTACTGATCGAAGACTTCTGATTGTTGGTTTTCAAATTAAAAATACTCTTGTGCCCTCGGGGAAGGAAATAGACTGCAACCATCATTTATTTTGAGTGTATCGGAAATAGTAGTTAGTGGATCTTGTTTATGCACACTTGAAGCTCGAAATTAGACTCGGACATTAATGATGGCGTTGGATACAATCGTGAAGTATGGTTCGATATTTAACAGTACACGAAAGTCAAACTGCGAAAACCAGAGAAATAAAACCATGGTTTTCACTTCGCTTCTACGCTTTCAGTGTCAAAGTGTTATACCTGGCGGTCTGGCCGACGACCATTGATTACAGTTAGGGTGGGGTACACACGGTTCCTATATCTAAATTCCTTTCGACTTGGATAATGTGTGTTTTCGAACATCAGCTATTCTGACGCACTAGCTTCTTTTTCGCACATTTGAGAAAGGCTATGACACTATGCCAGATTTTCAAACATGAAACCAATACTCGACTATTCGCTTGTCGCTTTGATAGTGATGCGTTCTACTCCACAACATTTCAAGGTCGATTTTTTAAACACCGAATTACAACGAGGGGTATGTACTGTACTGTCAATACGTTTGTAGAAGGTGGCATGATATCATTTTGGCTATGTTATACTGTATATGGGTGAATATCAATAGCAAAACGATGAATTGTACCACATGCTGGAATTACATTTTTATTAGTTTGAATTCGATACCACTGTGCTGATAAAAAAAAAGGACGAAGACCCCAACAGTGGATATAATACTGATAAATATATTACAAATCCGAAATTTTCAAAATCAGAAAACAGGTTTCTGTAAGGGAGTAGAAAATCGTTCGATTTCGATTCAGGAGAGGGTTTTGAAAATGTAATTCGCGAAATCGCAAGCAGGTACAATTCCCATAACAAATACGAATCGAATGCTACTGTTTTAGGGAGTGACAGTATCTGTATGAACTTGCCCGTCGCGCGCAGCAATGTCATCGGGCAATCGTTGCCGATAGAACTAGCCATGAAGTAAATTATCGTTCGATTTCGATTTACGATCGCGTTTCGGAAATTCAATGTGCGGAACAACAATCAGGTACAATTACAATACCTAATACGAATCGAACACCAAACGAATTAGACTTATTAGCATGTTCTATAAACCTCCCCTTGTACCAGTGTCATCCGACGTGATTGTCATCGATAGAACTAGTCATAAAGAAAGTTCGTTTGATTTTGATTCAGTACAGCAAAGTTTAGTTTCGCAAATTTCATGTTCAATTTTCGTACAGAAATGTTTATGTACTGTAACCTGCTAATACAAAACCACGACATCGTTGTCTGGGACTGATGAAAACTCTCGATTCCATTCATTTCGTATAAATGGTTCTGTACAGTATTATGTTTAAAAGAGTACAATAATCGAGCTTACCTTTATAACGGAATCCGCTTCCACTAGGTTGCTGTCAAACCGCATCAGCTCTTCCGTGATTGACCGGTTAAAGAGTTGGCCAATGACGGCTATAAGGCGCATGCCTTTTCGGCCATCAGTATTGGCATTGCCCAATGCCAGATCTTCCATATCGAATTCGGTGAAACTTTCCTTACGCATTTCAGTCAAGTATTCACTTCCCAAGAGTTGTTGACTTGGTTCGAGTTCCTTTTCAAATTTTGCCGCGTAAACTGTTCGCATTAAAACACATATCACTGCCCAGTGCAGTATAAGTTTGTAAAACCCAGGCATCGTTTTTCGGCACGGTAGGAGGCGATATTTTTCTGGGTGGAATTTACAAATATGTAAATAACAACTGTCTTTTTTATGTCCGGTAAAAGAACACGATTTTCGGACACATGAAGTAGAATTCAAACTTGGAGCCATGTTATTTCGATTCATTCTTCTATATGGAACAGCAACACTGAATAGTTCACGATATTGCTCCGTATACAGTATTAGCTTGAAGTAAGCCGTCAACTGAAGCTTCTCGGCCTTTGTATAATTATTATCATTTCAGCACTAGTTTCATTAAAAAAAGAATAAAACATGACTTTAGTACATGAAATTATACCTATAGTCTTCTGCCTCTGCTAACTTGTACTACTCTTGTCTGTTAAGTAACGGCTACAACCGAGAATGCAAGTCAACTTCCGGGTGTAAATTCTACATTGCGTTCTGCTCGCATGTTCAAGATAAATTAATATGTACTGTTCCAAAATTGAAGCTTAGTTGGAGACAAGCATTCATTGAAAGAAGCGCAGCATGTCACAAACCAAATAACGTTATAATGGTGAATCATTAACTGGAAAATTTCGATTACGACTCTAGCGAAGTCCTTCACAATTACAAGCATATAAAAGTCCTGTTACCAAAGAGCGTAATACAATTTACGACCACCCGCTAAGCCAAATAAATGAGAATTTTCCAGTGTTATTATTTGTATACAGAATAGTTCAGATACACTAAATCTATTCCGCATGCCAACAATTAATATACAGTACCATCATCTCCTTATCCTTCATCGCGCAAACACGTTTCTCCCAAATAAAATGCAATTCGAAATCAATGAATTGAAGAATTCAATTCCATTTCATTCGACTAAGATATACTTCAAGCTTATCAAAGTCCAACCACAAAATCGAAAAATTAACGCAATAAATAATAAGCATTTTCATAATTTCGTTATGAACAGGCGTGTAATGAATAGGAGTTCAAAACTCTTTGTGCTGCAGCAACCCGGGGCGAATCCATTGGACTTGAATGATGACTTCCCTATAGGCCGACATCAATCAACACACATTACACTCAAACAAATATAATTAAAAACATGTCCGAAATATCTTGAGCTATTATTATAAACGATGTAAGAAACCTGGAATGATCAGTCATAAACGAAAATCGAGCGAAACTAGATTAGTGAAGGACAAAAAATTATATATAATATCCTATATTTCCAATCAATACAGCACAGCGCATACATAGATATTCGGTATAAAATACGGGAAAGCAAATAAAATATGAACCATTAATCATGACACATTTGTTATGCTTTCCAACTTCGCAGATATCGTTGTATGACGATAAATCAACAAAGTTTTCAATATTAGTTTTTTATACGTAGTTCCCTCATTTACTTTCGATGAATAGTACGATGACAATCCATTCATGTAAGATTAACTTCTTATCTTTATTGTGACAGCAATGAAAAGGCCGTCGCCTTTCACTAGCTTCCTGGTGAAATGAGTAAAGATGAACAACATACCCGAACAAAAGACTAACCAAGCGCCCGTTTTTAAAAGGTTGATAAAAATCGTTAAGATAATCGTAAAATGATATCATTTATGCTGCTCGAATGTTGACCCTAACCTCTTTAGAGCCTGAAGACACACTATTAGTTCACTATTACTATAGGACCGCGATGTGGCGCTTTCCCCTACCGGGAGAAAAATAATAGTTGAATGGCTGGATTTCGTCGTGAAGAATCAATATCGTCTTTTACCGGTTCATAATCGACTAAAACGCAATTAACTAATCCACAACGAAGGTATTCGACAAATCTTTCGCACAGCGCCTTAAAAGGCTCCCAAAAGATGGAATGTAATTTAAATCCCAGCGCGGAAGCCAAGTGATACCTTTCAGCTGTTACTAACAAGATTTAATCACGCGAGAAGAAAGGTCATTGCTCGCAAGGCCATCAAAATCGAAATTTTACGACTTCAGTTGAAAAGACATTTATGTTTGAGCACTTTGCGCTATCTGGTACATAAACTTTTGTGCTAGCAAATGCTAGCAGCTGATTTTACCTTTCACCTATAGTAAACTACCAACGTATCGTTTTTACGTAGTTATTTGCATAAGTATTCACAAACTTGAACTTTGAACTTTACAATAAAATTTACCTAACACTATTCATTCAAACTTTTACATCAACTGCACATTTATGGATGGATCTCGTATCAATGGTCTCGACCCAAGGCACTACACTATTCCTAGGTTATTTTTGACGGGGTAGTAGTAAGCCTCCAAAGAATCTACAGTCTACACTATCATAAGAATAAGAAATAATGGTCTCGACCTAAGGCATCATACTATTCCTAGTCTGTTATTTTCGAAGTTATAGAAAAAAAAATCAATGATATCTCCACAATCATAAGAATGAGTGATAACGGTAATAACAGTATCAACTGCAACTTACCAGCGTAGGTTAATCGGTAAAACTGAAAAGCAGGACTTTTCCAAAACATTACGATTTTTATTGATTGAAATCGTAGGCAAATCTGACAGCTCCCTTTATAGACTGAAAATTAATTCGCCAGATAAGGTATGCAAGCTATACTCATTGCGCCCATCTTAAACAACACAACCACAACCCGGAGATATCGATAACGCTTTTCAAACCGAATCAATCTACTGCATGAGCAGCCAAGTGATTTAAAGTGTCGCGCTGAAGCGCTTTTCCTAACGCAAGAGCGAGATCAAAATGATTTACACTACTTGGAATGAACAGCCGCCACCACGATTAATGGCTTGAGAAGCAAAGGCGATAAAGTTCAAAGGGACGAAGCGGAATGATAATTCAACAGACATGATGGAGGATACTTATCCCTAAAATAGAACTCTCATAAAAGAGATCCCAAGCGTGTCACTGGCGCCTGTTACACATTATCGAACAGTTATGATTCGGTCCCAATGTGATGTGATTGCCAAAAGCATAAACGCCTGTTGGGTATTAGGAGGTATGCCAGATCTCCCGTATAATTAGTAACGTATAACGCATTCGGATATCTAATACCTTCGAGCCGCTTATGATATGAGAGATGCCAATCCGTGTATTATTCTAATCCAAGAAGCATGTTTCCTATTCGATTCTACCCGGTTCATTGCTTTCAATATTAACGTGCTGACCTTTTTCGATCTGGCCAGTGGAGTGCCAGCGATGGAGATTGACAACAAATTGGAATTGCACGCTTGTCATGATCGCGTTATTGACCACATGAGAGATGAAAATAGTCGATCGCCCGTTTTCACACGGATTAAGCGGATAATGTAGTATACTATGCACCGCACACTTCATAGTCATATTTGAACGTGTTGAAAGAAGCAAAACTAGGAACGGATGTATACTCCTGTCACTCACATATGCCAATATCAAATGCTTGCAGATAACCATCTTATATCAACAGAAAAACAGTACATTTTCAGGAATATAACACAGACAAGATAACATGTACACATACTTTGACGTCATACATGCATAATGTAACCAGAATGCGCCAGAAATTACAATTCGCCCTGAGAAAAATCTTATCACACACCATACAGAAAGCGGTTAAAATCTTTCAAGAGGACATTTGTTGGAGACTAGGTATCTTAGTAACATATATGCAAGCTGAAGTAGTGATTTTTGTAATACGAAAACTTCACCCACTTGCATAGCACGGAACCACGACACAGCGCCACTGTGACGTCTGCTGAATAACATAACAATAATATCCAGCAGAGTTTGACCATGTTTCTACGTTACTTCACTTGTTTAATTTACATAATAATAATAATAGCTAAAGTAACTAAATAAATATTGTACTACGTGATGCATACTAATAAGTACTCGTGCTACTCGTTAAACTGACCTACCCACGAAATTCTTTCTAAAAAGTTCACCAGGCCACGACATGGCACAATGTTTACAATGCGGTCGTAAATTTCGATTCCGAGTAGGACAGAGTTAAAACAGCAATGCAAAGCAATTCCAAGTTTCTAGTGAAAACTAGTAGAAAAATATCGGAAAATCAAAGAGTGTAATTCTTCAGGGACGCATGGGATTAATTTCTCATGTCTGAATCGATTGTGCATGCAAACGAAATCCGTCACCAACACATCTTAGCCCGCTCTGCGCACAAGTGTATAGTACTTAACTTGACAAGGTAGAATGACTGCAATGATGAGGAATTACAAACGACATGAAAATCGGCCAACAGAATGAACGTAATCGGGTTTGAAGAATTTATGGTAGTAAAAAAAGAAAGTTAACAGGATGAAAAATTGAACTTAACTAATCAGGGCGATAATCCTACGACCTGAAAGCAGTTCCTATAAGTTTTTTAAACGACGTTGGTAATATCAATACTGTAGCCAAAACAATTAGGTGGGCATTTAGAACCGGTGCTATATAAATCCTATCGAATTTCGGAACATCGATCTACTTCTCGCATTTCATTCACAAACACTCTTTAGAGATCTTGTTTCCATTAGTTATTATATACTTCTTAATCACACAACAAAGGCGACTGCTGAGGTATATTATCGGTACAACTTACAGAAGATACCCTGCTATACAATTCATTCGCCACTGTCTCATGTTGAACGGAACACGTCAGTTAACCTCAAGTGCTCCATACCGCTTTATGAAGGGCCCCACACTAAGCAATTACGTAATACCAAATAGACTGTGAATCACCTCTTTGAATTTGAAATTATACATTTAACGTTCACCCTGGATTTCATAGTCACTGTTGGTTACAACAACAGCAGCATACGACATATGAGGGAGGGTCGTGCCTTTTGGTGCCTTTAATGATATCACATATATTTAAAAAAAGGGAAACATCCTCAGATAAAACAAACATTGTTACCGACCTTCTACGAATTTTCACGATAACATTGTAGTTCTCTCAACCAAAGACCGTTACATTCCACTACCATAGAGTTCAAACCACGCTGGCTATTGTTGTTATATCATCCAGAACATAGTCCTTACTTTAGTAAGCCTTCCTGTCACCGAGATCACAAACCTTTTTGTCGTTCACATTTACTACTGTGCTAATATGATTGTTGAAGTGCCAAAAAAAAACTAAAAATACCTTCCAGTGCTACACGGAAAAATCATACCGTTAACGCATACCTTGGAGATGGAAAAAAACTAGATACAATACGCGATAATAGGGAAATCATATGATATAACTGTATTTGTATTTACTTCAGAATACAGGTCAACGATAACAAAAACTACTTGACACATATTACAAGCACTCTTTAACAGAACGGACTACAGTAATGACGCATAATTTCGAGTTTCTTCTCGGCTGTTTTCAACTCTGCTGACACTACTTTCTTCATGATCACGTAATTATATAGTACAAGTTTATGTGTGCATTAACCTTATTATATAAAGCAACAGAAATTACAGTACAGGCGCCAGGAAACTACGGAATACTCCATAGAGTACAACATTTGTATTTCAATATACTTCACTGAAAAACCTACACGGCGCTGGTATGCGATATACTTCGATAAAAATTGTACGCAGTAACGAAATAATCACTTCAGAGAGAAGACCCGAGGTAAAATTCAAAGCTGCTGGCGCTAATAATAGGAGTCGGTTACATCGACACCTATTATATTGGTTTTACAAGTTAAGCCACGGTTTCTTACCTTATCAATAGAATCGATTCAACTTAAAATTGATACATAAGTTCTACATACCTTACAAAGATCAAGAGAGATTCAGAGCTTTAACACGTCTCCAGCAATACAAGACACTAGTAAACAAAACACTACTTACATTTTTAATACTCTTGTGTATATGGACTACTACTATCTACTGAGTTTAGTATATAATATGATGTACGTTACGTCTGAACTTATTCGGTGAGATATATACGAAGTAGTACTGTTGTCTAATCACACACTATTTCAAGAATCTGCACAGCCTAATTGCTGTATCTAGCTTGATTGGATCGCATACCTAAGTACACGAGTAGTATAATATGCTCTACGTTGACAACACGCAAACGTCTCTACGCCGAGGACAATTTAAATCAAACAGTTTGAGACAACTACGAAATCATACGGAGCGAAACGAAAAAAGAATAATTTTGGAAGTTCAATTCTTTTTCGAACCAGTCAGTTGCGTTCTTCCTTGAATGATTTGTCATAATTTCAAACTCTCGCGACCAGAAAAGGAAGGGCTGATAGCAATGTTTCAACGGCACTCGAACTCCCACGAGAAAAAGATAACTGGCTTATCCCATTGCTACGGCTATGGTACATAGATTTGCTCTCCACCGCCTCTAACGGTACCTGTTTTTATTACATTCCAATTCAAACGCCTAATACAACTTTAATACAAAGCAATCATTTCGTTAAGACGTTTAACAACGCTGGCGTTCAATTCTAGATCATGCATGTGTGAAGTGCATATCAAGTCATTTCCTATATACAGTATATGCAATAACGGACATATGTCGCGTAGCGCTGTTTAGACTCCTTATTACATTGACACTTTCCATAATAAAATTATTACAAAATTCAAAATGATGTCCAATCAGTTATACAGATGTTGAGTCAGACTGCGCAGGCGCATTAAGAGGCAAGAAAGGGCAAAGAATACCAATCACTTATCATCTACCAGAGATATATATGCCGTCCGCCTCGGTAGCGAACCCCGACTACAACGAACAACATCGTCAACCAAAATTATTGTCGTATACAACAGTACCAATATCTCATATTATCAAACAGCAGCCAACATGACAGGAACGGTCCTATCCTTATTTCGCCAAACCAGATGCGAATCATGAGACAGGATGACGAAGTACCGCACATATACATAAACTTTTGCAATTGCAATCAGCTTCAATCGTGCATATTTTGTTTATTATCATACCTGTGCAGAAACTCGATGCCCCGGTAGATCTAATAAGCTGCGATCATTTATTCAACGGTTATGTGTATAATGCGTTGCTCCGGCAATGAACAAGGTAAAACGTGGCGTAGTATTCTGCAGAAATCCTATACCTCAGTAAAGAGGCAAAATCGCTGCAATTATTATTTTTTCACAACTATGTGTGTGAAACGTTACTTCTACAACGGACAAGGATTATATATATTGGATATCGTAGGCGAGGATCAACCCCAGTAATTCTATCAAGAGGTGATGATCAATGAAAACTCCATATGCAGTATAAGGGAAAATGCCCTGACTGAGCAAAGCCAGTGAAAAACTGAAATACGATTGTTAGTTCAAACAGTGATATGCTATGTATATTATATGTTACGCTATATACTAGCATACAGGGGCATAGCCAGGGGAGGGGGGGGG
>QXVX01004435.1:0-15178 GCA_013436065.1 Halocynthia aurantium | reverse complement strand
ATTGACAATTAACTTGGCAATTAGAAATTTCAGAACCCCCCCCTTTCAAAATTCCTGGCTACGCCTCTGCTAGCATATATATAAATATTCATAAAAACTCCACAATAAATTTATGTTCTGTTTTACTGTATCGACTTAATCGTGTAGAACTACTGTATTATATTTGTCATGTATCGTAACCTGTCATTTTAACACATCTCACCCATAATTTCTCCACCTTTCACCCCCTGAGCCTAGGATTTTAGGGCGTATTGTGGCGCTCATGTTAGATCGAATGCGAATGGATTAAAGTACAGATCATGTCATTTCCTATGGACGTGTAATAACGGTATGTCGCGTAGCACTCTTTAAACCCCTTTTCACACTGACTATGGAACGACTCTGGTTAGAAACCTCTGTTCCAGCTCATGTAACACTAAAATGTTTCAACCGCAATTAACAAATGTCGCTAATGTTGATATATAGCTGGTAATATTCATACAAGTGCAAAAACAACAACAATACATTTAGAAATTTCAATCACCTGATTCGCAATACTGTACTGAAAATCAAAAAATAAAGAAAATGGAAGACCAATCATACAGTTATACCAGAGTTACCAATGGCATGGTTCCAACTGCTTTAGGCACCAAAGAAACATAAGGCTGAATTATTGAAGAACGATGTGATATCATTAGAGTTGATATTTCTCTGCATAGCATTTTTCTGTTTAATATTGCAACCAAGGTGATCAGGGCTGCTTCACTGCACCCGAATGACAGTATTCATTAATTAACACACTAACAAGAGCAGCCCAACTGCTGCAGGCGCTGCACTAGAGCTATTAGTGCATGAATTCTAAGTACTTTCAAGCCAAAATATAAATGGAACAATATAAAACGCAAATCAACTGACCTTATATTACAAACATAAGACGCATTAAAGCACTTCAAAAGGAAACCGTGAATTCATGAAACCGCATCTGCTGAGGAGTGAGATATGGGCCTATAACCATCAGCTTTACTCTTGCACAGAATAGAATAAAAGCGAATAGTAATGAAAACAATGGCCAGAGCAACTATTGAACAGGCGATTGCAAGACCTGAAAAAAAACATGGCAATATGTAAACGTTATTTAGTAAGGAAATCTATCTACAGCAGTGGTTCTCAACCTTTTACTGACTGCGTACCACTTTAGTGTTTTTTAATCTGGCCGCGTACCACCAACAAAGCCCCCTTTTTTGGGGCCCCTTTTTGACTAAATACCTAATGTATTCGGAGATATACTTTCACTTCGACATGCTTAAATATTTAGTCAAAAAATTACTGATAAATTAGCCTTGAAACTTAGATTATGCCGATCAGCCAACACCATACAGCAGGTAGCAATAGTAACGATCTTTAGAGACAAGGACTGGTAGCGCTATAAACGCCGTTCAGCGAATACATACAGTATAGAAGAAAAAGAGAAAGTGTTGCCGGCATATTTTAGCCAACTCAAAAGTTAATTGTTGCAATAATTCAAAGCTGCTCGCGTACCACTAGTGGTACGCGTACCACAGGTTGAGAACCACTGATCTACAGAATATATAGGGTGAACATCAATTATCCTGCATCCTTGGTTCCAGGAAAAAATTCTATTACACCTCTGACACGTGAATTACTCCACCCAATATATCTAAAATACCATGGAATGTTTTTCAAATGAAATGCAGCAACTACCTGGGATACCAGGAATGCCATATCCCAATCAAACTACTCTGTTGAGTATAAAAATGATATGTATTACAGACTTACCTATATATTTTTCAGTTGAGAACTGTTTTTCACTGCCCTTCAACAAATGTGCCACAGCATCAAATGATCCATTGTTAGGAGCAGCTTGCACCTTAAGCAAGCAATTTCAAGTATTACTTATCAATGCCATCGGATGATTAGCTATCCAAATGTGACTCACACTAAGTAGATGACACATCAATTCATAAATATGAATATTTTCGAACGGCTCCGAAACATATCCTTGTTTGAAAGATGGACCGAGCGCAACGAAAAAGGGATGCATATCCATCACGGAATTGTTGAACCCATGTGCTCCTTCTAAATTTTGCATAATAAGGCACTCTTAGAATACCAAAGAAATTAATACATTTATTAGTTCCATAATGTTTATTAGATATGCAAAAATCCTACTATTGAATGGGTGAAGTTTTATTCCAAACATGTAATACATTTTCTGCTAATGTAACAAGCAACTACTTCCCTGCTGGCTTTAAACTTTATCAACACGAAGTTACTGTTGAATTTTGCCATCGGCAATAAGGTAATTTTGGGGAATCAAAGCACGCATTGGTCCATCTCTTACTTAAATTATGCTGGTCATGATGATTGATCTCGATTCCCCATCCATCTTTTGCTGACATGAGAATGGGTGGAATTCGAACATTATTCGTGTAGTGATATTCAGGTGGAATGTGCGATTTCTTCCAAACGTTGATGTTGTCATTGATATGCGAGAGGTTCTTCCACAATGAGTTTGTTTCACCTAAAAAGCAGAAAGTGAATGCTAAATGCAGAATTTGCATGCGTGGAGAGAATGGCTTGAATGACTGATGCTATAGAATCTAGTAAATAATGATACGATAAGTAAGATATGATAAGTTTTCCTCCTGCCTGTAAAAGCTTTCTCAAGTATTTTAAGTGTAAGCTGATATAGAACACTCACTATCAGTTAGGCCAAAAAAAAGTGGTACTCTAAAGGAGTTAAAATGAAGATGAGAGTACTAACTGACCATCTTTAGGCCATACAGCTGCTCCCACAACGTAATTTAGCAAATGATCTGTAAGGTTCACATTGATATGATCGTCAAGTGTGACGTAGCGACTCTCATTCATATTGGTCATCCCATGATCGCTTGTGATGATTATATTCAACTCTGCTCTTAGACTTTCTGTCTTTTCCAGTATGTAACCTGTGAAGAGTTAGCAACAGAAATCATAGTTTTGTGATTAAATAATTCAACAGTCCTAACTAGTGATGTAGACCAGTAAAAGACTTGGAATCCATCAATAATTTTATGTAAAGGTGATGGAAAGACAGATTTCTTTTTTCCAGTATTACTTTCTGTACTACCACACCACAAAAATGGTGTCCAGACAGCTGGAAATGCTTCATACCCATGTATAATACACACCCCAATTTTGAGCGAGAAAATCAGTGTGATTAATTCAGCTTTGCCTGGGCAATTCAGCCTTCAATGGGAAACTCGAATACTTACTAGCGGTCCTAAGTAGCATTTCATTCCCTCCAGACCCAAAGAAATTATGACGTTGTTCCAAGAAAATCGAGCAGACAAACTTTCACGCATGATGTATATATATTGTAATAAACGTTTTCATTTTAAATATTGGGTCGTGGCATTTATAATAAGAGTTTAAGTAAGATCATCAGCTTAAAATCCTATTTCAGCATTTACCCTGTAAGAATTTATATTCTCCCTTATTATATTATATTCTCAATTATATTCTCAAAATTTCACCCTACCTGTGATGTTGTCACAGTTTTCAATCATCTTCTTGACCTCTAGCGAATCAGGACCATATAAATGACCCGATGCATCGGGTTCTCTGAAGTAAAGCAGAGCCAGATTTATAGAGCTGTTCGTATCGCTCAACCAGCCGACAACTTGGTCCACACGGTCCCGCCATAGGGAATAGGAGTATGGTTTATTGATAAATTTCTTATATATGGTAGGTCTCTTGCCGTGGATTTTCGCCTCGCTGCCAACCCAATAGTACACGCCGGTTTGACCTCCTTGATCCTGGTTCGTGATCCAAATCGGTTCTCCACCCCAAAAAACTCCGTCTTCGATCGAGGATTTGTTCCGGTATACGTCGAAAGTCATATTGAGCACGGGATCATAGAACTCATTAGCAATAATACCATGGCTCTCTTCGTACAATCCAGTTACGATCGTGTAATGATTGGGGAACGTAAGAGAAGCGAACGTGTCTTTTATCCATTTGGCTTTCACCCCTTCGCCGACTATCTTATCGAAGTTTGGAGTTTCGGTTTTCGACATGTAATCCCAGCGGAAGCCATCAAAGGATATCAATAGCAGTTTGGGTTTCGTCACTGGGACTTGTTCCGAGACAGAAACGAACAAAAATAGTATTGCGACAAAGATCTTCATTTGATTTTTAATAGCATTATTTATTAGCCCTGCATACTTAGTATTTTTGCTGTATTTAGAAACATTTCACAAAATTAGTAACTTCTCATGGCTAAGTAAATTTTCAAGTTAAAAAAATTCGTCTGGTCATAGCCAGAAACAAGTCAAAGGCGACATACTGCAAGTCTAGTTGGATATTTGGTATTATATATACATAATTTGCTGGTCTAAAAACCCTAGCTCTTTCGTTTCCATCCATGTACCCTCCCCACACTGCCTTATTAGTGCAAATACTGGTAATGCAAAAAACGGGGTTTTCCCCTGCAAAAAAATAAATAGATATTTCGCAATTTTCTGTGATCCATAACTCTATGGCGCCATCGTCTGGCTATGCTAGAAAGCCATGTACGCACACATTCTACATATAGCGCATTGCACGCATGCTACATGTGATTCCAATACATTTTTTTTGTAAGCTATCTGCTATACTAACAACTTAACTGTAAAAAAATTATGTTAGACTAGCACGCGTGCGATCACGCAGTAAACTAAGCTGAGGCGACGTACATGCTGTTAGAAGCGGAGGCGGGCCCCGGAAGCAACTTCCGTGTAGGATATATTATAGTCTTTAGTATATCACCTTTACATATTCAATCCCAATTACAATATACGTATATCTAAAACTTTTTCGGTAGGTTGCGTGCTCGTATACAAAGTATGAACTGAACCACACAAATGTAAATCCCCTTAATTATATTGAAATCCAATGCTTCATGCTAACATCAAGATTAACTCCTACAAACAATGATAATTTCCTCGACAATCCAGAACAGTTATATCACAATTCCGTTACGATACCTAATCAATTCCACATTAGTTTTCTTACCTCCACGTCTCACCATTCTTTGAGACTTACATATTACATCTCCTTACCCTAGCATTGCTCCTATCCCTCTAACTCTAGACTGAGTCTAATCGTTCAGTCTTTTTTTACTGTATACAATACAGTGTACAGGAAATAGAGTTACGCTTCAACGTCGTGTACAATTGCGCATTCTTACACTAGTCTCGTTTGCATATCCCATGCGAGTATAAAGACAATATATTCGATCAATGAATGTGCCTCTCGCTATTCAATTAGTCGGCCAACTCAGACCGTCATGTATTTTTTGTGTGTGTTAGATATATATTGTAATTTCTAAAATCAATTTTTGTTTCGCAAGGGGAAGTAAACGAAGCATTTTATTTGAATAATTTTTTGTGAGTCATTGACACTCCACTTCCCCCTGCTATCACCCTATGTAATTATTCAGCTGGCCGTAAGTACAGTAATGTATGAGAGCTAACACTTCTAGGCAATACAGAAATAGTTTTACAATTCCAATCGTCATCTGGTATTGCAAGTCGAGTCTACTAATAAGCTCCGTGCAATGATCATCTAACAAATATCCCCAAGTCAAAAGGTCTAGAACCCTGCTGTAAAATGATGCAGTACTTAAGAAGATATTATTAGTCATTACTGTTTAATGAGAGGTTGGATTGTTTGGGTAGGTATAGAAAAATGCAGTACCAAACAGAATCAGAATGCATAGAGATAATAGTGTGCAATCAGTGCATGTCTAAATCTGGAATATTGCATTGTTGAATGAGTTTAGGAATCTCTGGGTATATGATATACTAGTACAATAACTATCTAATTATCTCATGTAGCATTTACCTAAAACAGAACAAATTTTCATAGATCTAAAACCGATCACCATTTTTTAAGAATCTATCCCATTAAAAATATATTAATACATTAATTATATAAAACTTCTCTTTCTCAATATTAGTAAGGATAATACAACGTTAGTATATTCAATATTTAGTAAATGCATTGATTATGTAAGTAGCATTTAACCATACTTAATAGCAATAAAAGAAAAGCTATCGACAACCACAAATTATGCAGTTATTGTAGGGGGTGTGGAATGAGGGAGTGAGATTTTGTCACCGCATCGTGTTGGTTTAATCATCTCGGTACTGGTACGTGACGAGAGCAGCTCGAAACGTACAGGTTGTTGGCAGTATTCACATGTTTCCATTTTGTGTGGTGTTGCATCCGGGAGACCAGCTTCACGCCATGCTTTGGACAAGCTATCAACGAAGTACCTGCATAGAATAACATCAAGTGAATAAACAAATTTGGAAGAAATTTATTTTAATTTCCTGTGGATCTTGTTAACTGCCATTGGAGTTACTACTGCCAGGAGGTATTACTTTCTTGTTGGTATATAAAAAAAATTCAGCATTTATATTATACTATTATATACCTAGTCGAATACAAATTGCTATTGTCTGGTGAAGATAAGAACATTACAGAAATTCAAAGTCCTCTGGTACTCTGGTAGTAATTTTTTTGAAGGGAAGTGGCTTACTTATTTTTTTGTTGAACCAGGCAATAAAACAAAGCAAATATATCAGTTGCATCAAAACCGAAATCAGCAGTTTGGAGAAACAAACCACTGAGGCCTGAGCTGCTGAAAACGCTGATCATCACAGCTACCCAAGCTATTATTTATGACAATTGGAACTTACTGCATCATAGCAACGGTGTGGCCAGGTGTCGCTGCAACCCGGAGCATCTCTTCACCACGGGCAACTGTCGGATAGTTGATGGCTTGCACATAAATGCCGTAGTTTTTCAGTAAGATGTCACAAAGTAAAGAATTTTTCTCTGGATTGCCAACCTTATTAAAAAAATAAATATTAAAATTACCGTAGCAGACAGCAAACAAATAGGCAATGGTACTACAGAGTATCAAGCAAATAAAAACATTTCCTGCCCGTCACATACCTTTATGGGAATGATATGAGAAGGGCAGTGAACTAGAGGTAATCCGGCAGCCATCAGCATACGCCTCATCAGGGCCACGTTGCGCTGATGGCGAATACGAAGTTGACGACCAACATCTGACTTCAATAAGCGTACAGAAGCCAAGGAACCAGCAAGATTCATAGGTGGCAGTGCAGTAGTGAAAATGAACCCAGCAGCATAACTTCGTACCGTGTCTACAAGTGCGCTTGAACTGGCGATGTATCCACCAACATTACCAAATGCTTTACCTGGACAAAGTTGGAAGGCATCCAATTAGATGAAATATTTTTATATGTAATTACCTACAGCTATAGTTCACAGGTGGTAGAAAACTTACCCAGCGTTCCAGATATGATATCAATGTCATCCATCAGTCCATCCCTATCTCCTATTCCACCACCTTTGCTACCATATAAGCCAACAGCATGAACTTCATCAACGAATGTGATGGCTCCATATTTGTGAGACACATCAGACAGTTCCTTGAGAGGGCAGACAGCACCTGATAAGAATTATTTAAAGAAGGGTTGAGTAAATCATTGAAACCTTCCAGGAAGTTAAACATAGTATTCGCAGATCCATTCAAGTTTAAATACTATGATACTATTCTCAAATTACTCCAGGATCGTTCAACTCAATTAAATTAGTTATTTCATGTAGTAATTACATTACAATTCCCATTCTTTCAGTAAGATTTCCCCTTGTGTCTTTTCAAGCCTGTTATCAGAATTCTTCCGCAAAACCATTTTCAGTGACAATGGTTGATAACAAACAGATACAGAAGGTAACTAAATTCTGTTTTTAGGTTGTCAGTTTCTCACCGTCCATTGAGTGAACTGTCTCGAAAGCGACAATTTTAGGTGTAGTTGGATCAGATTTCTTCAGCAGTTCTTCGAGGTGCTCTGGATCGTTGTGTCGAAAGATAAACTTGCGAGCACCACTGTTGCGAATACCTTGGATCATGGAAGCATGATTCCCGGAATCAGAGTAAATTTCACAGCCTGTATTGAAGCGAATAATACTGTTGTTATAAAATATGAGAGAGTAGGTTTCAGGTGTTTTAAAAAGAGTACGATATATACAATACTTGAAAAATTTAAAATCCGTCATGTCACGGCTTTTGATACCTGAAACCACAATGCAGCAATGAAACTCTCTCCTTAGTCTCCCTTATAGCCTTAATTTATTATTCAATATTACAACCGCTAACTAGTGCATTATTCACAACCCACTCTTCCACCCCTCTTCAGAGTTAAATTCAGTAATAGCTACTCCAATCGAATAAGTGGAAAACTTGACAATTGAAGAGTGATGATATTACTCATTGATATAAATAACTGGTTTCATCACGGAGGTAATAAATTTCCTCACAACACAAATTTACCTATAAGGATTATGGTCACCATGATCTGAAAATATGCCATTCTAAATATGTTATCTACATGCACCAGTTCCTAAGTTAAGGACATCAAATTCCTAATTTCATGCTTGTAAGTGTTATTGTCATTTTGTCATGTAAGCTGGGAATCACCAGATCTTGTGTACAATTATATTGATGTTCTATGCCACTCAATTATTACTTATGGTAAACAGAAAATTCACAGTTAAAGTTGTACTACCAATGCATGAAGGCCCGTGGAGTAAATGGAGTAGTTCACATTCCTTGATACTATAATAATTCAGCACAGAATACAATAATTATGTAAATGTATCTCTATAACTAACTTATGTAACACATGCAATACTTCCCGTGATAAGCGTACGCATTATTATAGAAATTAATTTGCAGAGCACGACAAGCTAACGGTGAGAATAAGGAGTGATAACACTCAGGAAAAGGAAATGAGGCCTGATTCATCAATTGTAAAAACAAGCGCAAACGAGACTATAGTGATTACTTAATAACCAAGCTAACACATAGTATATTGAAATGACATCCTTGGAAAAGTTTTCCTTCATTTCAAAATCATTTATTTAGGTCACGCGTTGCTCCACAACCCACTTCTATTTATAAGGCACGGCAGAGAATCAATAACTCACCATGACAAAGCAAAGATGTCAGGACACGCAGGTAGTTATTCAAAGACCACAAGCCTTATAAGGTTTTAATGCTCAGATGCGTCAACAAAGCAAACATATTAATACAAAGCCACTGGGGTGAAAAGTAATCATGTCAAGTTGTCATGCCATCACATGCTTGTCTATTGTGTTATTAAACTTTCAAGAAGGCCTTTTTAATAAAGAGAGCTGTGAATTCCATAACTTTAGCTAAGTTAAATTTCGTTTGTATGGTACTTCATGCTCTGGTTCCGTTGTATGCCATTTCATGCTCTGGCTTATAATTCGGTTCTGAATAAACCTAAAATGATCTGTGTGGGGACATTAGCTAGTGTTTTATTAACTTTTGTCAGCTTACATAAGTTGATAAAGTTAATTCATTCTAATTTCCACATCAATTCCTCATTGAATTTGAATCAAGGTATTTGGCTTCGCCAATATTATCAGATCTTATGAACAATCGCAGCTAATGTATTGCATAATTCAGGCGCTCGAGTGAACAACAATTGCTGGTAATAGTGCAAGAGGAATATTAGTAATATTACAATAGGATCCCCTATATGACACGACATGCATTACACTTATATCATATAGCAAACCCGGGAATATTAGGAATCCCATTACATAATATCATACACTTGAATATGTAATGTAAGTAAGTACAGTCATTTGAAATCATTTTTAAATTTATGTGAAGAAATTTATTAATGATGAAGTATTTTCCAGGATAATTAGACATGCATATGATGATATTTTAGTACTTTAATACTTCAGGATTGTTTTATTATTCGAAGCAATTTTGAACAAAGTTGTCTTACACATCTATGCACAAAGTATATGTAGATTACTAGTTCCCTAAAACCAGGGGACGTCTATCTAACGATGTCACGGATTCATGGAATAACAAGAACTATACAATAACATCCAAGCAGATAATTACCTAGCAACAGCCAAACTAAAATCCTTGATTATGATTTTCTGTTAAGGGCATGAAGGCTTGAAGTAGTAGAAGTAAAATAAACTCTATACTTGTACCAGTAAACATCTTGAAAGTAGAAAGTGCCATGATACTTGAGTTACTTTCACATTCAACAAAGGATTCCTAATATTACAGGGTCGTAAATATGAGTGGGTTCTTTCCCTTGCATTACTTTCGTTTCCCTTTTGATAGGAAATAAATAAATTTAACTTCAACAAAAAGCTTCAATGAATACTCCCAACCCTCCCCAATGTAATGAAATATTACAACTTTTGAATTTAAATGATATACCAACTCATCATAAGACAATAAGCCTTTCCCTTATTAAGATAAAAACATCATCAAACAATATTATATATAATGTAGCTTGTGATATATGATATAACAGTGAAAAGTCAGAGACTTCCCCAATAAACACAATTTGCATGGGTGTATATGATGTCATCATGACACATCAGGATCCATACAGTGGTTTAGCTTAGCTCGTGGTTATTGATAAAGTTATGAATAAAGACAAACGTTCTTGCATGGCTGAATTTTACTTTGCATGTTTACCTGAATTTAGCCCCTCCAATTTACTCGATCATGCAATAACTACCAAACTAACTCTGTATTAGGCTTTTACCATTAAAGAATAAATCAATTAATTTGTAAAACACACACACCTGGTAACATTTTTGCCAGCGTGAACAGCGTCGAGTCATTTGCCACAAAACAAGAGGAAAAAAGAAGAGCAGCTTGCTTGTTGTGGAGGTCGGCAAGCTCAGATTCCAGCATCTCATGCAGAAAGGATGTCCCAGCAATGTTTCTTGTACCACCAGCTCCAGCTCCATACTTTCCCAGCGCATCACTGCAATAAAAGCTCACTGTTTTAACTTTTGTATGGCATCGACTATGTAATGCAGGTTTTTTAATCTTTATAGAATATCAAACTGGGAGTATTTTTGATTTGACCACTTCATTTTATTTCGAGTGATATTGAGCCATTTGGATCTGTCGCACTCTGCCCGACTGAGACATACATACATAGCAGAAGATTTATAGAAGATGGGGGCTAAGGGTGGCACTAGAACAGTCTTAAGGCGTCTTAAGGCTCAGGAACCTCAAAATACTGTAGTGTCATGGTGAAATTGAACCCTATTGAATCAATGAAATTATTTAGCTTAATTTAATCCACATATATAGAGTCTATCTTGCACCAAGTTTTTACATTGAAAATTACCAGTCTAGTAACAAAATCTAGGATGAAATCCCTTAATGATTACCTTTACATATGAATTGAAATATCTTCTTATAACTCAATATCAGTTTGATTATATAACCGACTGAATCGAAAGTGAATTGTTGCACTATTAAGAATGTTGATTCATGAAGTATAAACACCTTATTATTAGGAATTAATCATTACTGTGCATATTTGCCTAACTGAAGTTTCGTAGTATGTAAAAGGTTATTTTGGTATTGTAAATAGAAACTAACATGGTCTGCCCTAAAGCTGAATGACGAAGCAAAAGCCCTAAATTATTATTTCTATTGGTTGTTAAGCCCCGAGGCTACAGGCTTCCAGTCTTTACGATCTCCATTTCCATTAACATTATTTAAACGGTGAATGGACAATTAATTCCTCCAGTTCAACAGGAGGTGGTGGTTAAAAATGACCAATAAGGCAGCATTTTACGAAATTATAGTCTTTCGCCTATATGTGGGTTATAAGACTCAGTTGAGGCAAAAGCTGATTTTCAAAAATTGATGTGAAGCTCGAATGAGCACACCATAAGGTAATTACAGTATTGATCACAGATAATGCCACCTCCAAAAATGGTGCTGCAGTAACAACTTTAACCTAGCAACTAATTAGCATCTGAATCGTGAATAAAATATATCACCTAATAGCTGCAGTAACAACTTCGACATAACGACTAATTGGCATTTGAATCGTAAATAAAATATCTCACCTAATAGCTCCAGTGACAAACGGATGTCTGCTCATGCCAAGGTAGTCATTGCTGCACCAAACGGAGATATGCTTCACTTCATCTTCTTGCCAATCCTTCACGGCACATGTACTGTAGTCCTCAGCATACGGAAATTTGTCTGCGCGACGGTTCACCTGTCAAACCAACAAAAAAATAGTTGGAATGCAAAGCAGTGTGACTGATAGGATCACAATGAACTTGATACCTTCTTAAACACTCTATAGGAGTGGTCGTTCTTTTTTTCCATGATTTTTCCATCCAAAAAGTTGTCGTAGTCGAAGCATTCAGCTGATAGCATTAAACAAGACAAGATGAATCAGAAACAATATATAGTCTTTGGCATACATTCATAATTTCCTAATTTTAACAATACTAGTGCCTTCACAAAAATATTAAGAATATCTATATTTATATATAGGATTCGAAATTATTCTGTATACCACTCACACAATTAAATCAAGCTAGTTGTAAAATACTTCCAAAAATTTAAATTGAATTATGTGCAACATCATACCCATTAATGGATTGATGTAATCACGAGGTACCGCATCTTCAGAGGACAGAATAGTTCCTTTGATCGACTCCATAACCTTGACAGACAGGTCGGAACCGGCTTGGATATCAAAGCCTGTGGAAAATAAACAATCAAATTATTACTGACATCGCAAATTGATATAAAGCAATGATAATAACAGACTAGTATTATGCCTCTGAGCACAAATGGGTAATGGGAAAGCACATCTGCTGATATAATGCCGCGATCCATAAATTGTATGTATACTAAGATAAGGTAATCATCATTTACAAAATTAAACATGAAATAAACTGCACAATAGAAAATTCAATAAGTGACCTTTTCTGGCAGAAATGTTAATATTGAAAAGGTTATTCATTGCTTAGTCTGTATCAATCAGTCTTTTATTTAAGAGACTTTATCATCTATACTAAAATAATAATTAAGTGATAGTTTTGCCACAGGAAACTGAAACAATTTCAGTCACCGCATCCTATCACGGCTATAGAAATGTGATTTCAATTGATTTTGAAATTTTTCGAAATTAGTCATTCGCAAGTGATAATTCAAACCGTTGTTTTTTTAGACTATGACATATTGTATAGCAAATTTCTTGCATGTTTCTTGAGCTGCTGTATTGTGGTCATTAAAGTTGATTCAAAATACTCAGGGAACAGTGTGTTTTCGAATATACTCTGAAAAGCTGATTATAACTTTCTCAATTTGACTAAAAAGGATTTATTACCCATGTATGAAGGGGATTGGAATATGGATTTTAAAACATTCTTTCTTATAAACATAACACTTAAAGAGTCTAATACCATTTTCTTCTTCCTTGAATGCATCAATCATATCAGCCTGGAGCTGACCACGGCATACAGACGATGCCGGCTTAATCACATCTTCCTGTATGGAAAAAACAACAATGTAATAGTATAGTATACAATAAAATGTGGTGTTTCCCACACAAACCTATTGTACCTGTAGTCTGGAGCTAGCCATTCGAGCCAAACCTTGATTTTCTGTCGTCTCCATGAACGGACAACGAGTCAACAATTGTTTGTTGTTATCAGCAGCGGTTTTACCTAATACGAAATATCCATTCATAAATTTTTACCACAAGTTAACAATATTTACATGTGATCACTACATGCTTGCAAGATAGAACCAATCAGAAGTTGCAGTGAGTCTCTGCAGTTAATTTAATGGCAGAACCAATATATTCCTGTATATATTTATAAATTGATACATTTATAAAATATTTACACTTTTCCAGGTGTCTGGACTTATACAAAAAAATCAAAAAATATTGAATATATAAAAATATGGAAATGGTACCTGTAAGTCCTTCGTTTCCACTAGAAGACGTATAATGAAATCTGCAATATTTAAGGTAACAATAGAATTGTAACAATTGAATATTCATCTACCCGATTCATTACACCGATCATAAAAATGAAAGATACCTTGCCGATACAATAGAAGCATAGCGACTCATATACTCGGTCATGATGGGGCATTTCTCCGAGTAGACTGCGAGAGAGGAGCCTGCATGCCTGAGGAACTTACTGGGCACTCTTGTCAAAAATGGGCACTTTACTGCAAAGGTTTCCATTTCTTTTTTTGCAAAAACGACCGAAGACCGGAGGATTATTCTGAAGTAAATTTTTCGAATTAAAATTTTTAATACGAAGGTGTTGAGCAACGTTCGACGATGGTCCAATGCAATATGTCGTCAAAAAGTTTTAGTGCATTTTACTAGTATAGGGTTGCAAGGAGCATATATGTAAATGGATACCAGCTTTACTTATATTTTCAACATTATTTAACAGGGGGGAGGGGGAGCTTGTTATTTTACCTATATCACTGACATCTGTTAACCTGTTCTAATTTTGATTTCAATTGGCTGTATTTCAGGATACATCTCCTTCAAGCACTATTTTCATGTAAACTGCATTTTTAGGTATAGTGCATTAACAATTCACATCGGTTACCTATGCATCCTACTAAATATCTGTCCTCTTCCATAATTCATATTAGACCTCTACCAGTATACAGTTTTCCACTCTTAACCAGTCGGTGTAGGGACGTTTCACACAAATAATTTACTCATGAATGTCGCTGTTACAACAACTGTAATCTTTTCAGGGAAAATAACAAGCTATAGTAGCATAATCTTCAATGTGCGAATGACAGTGCTGTCAACTACACATGCTAATCTCCAACGCCCGTTCGGGATGCAAGTTATATTTAATAACGTACCGGTAATATATTATGCAATACAAGAATGCACGCACAGCTTTTCTCTTCTCTCAAATACTTGCATAATAGAACTAAGGATTACTATGAATTGATTGAAATTTCAAACAGCACTCACCTTTAATTGAAAGCAATGATAACTACAGATTCCACTTGCTTCCGTGCGCTGTTATTCTTTATAAACAAACAATCGTGTAGCCACTACTATATAAATGACGAGATAAGTGCATCGTCATTGAGAAGAAGGGCTTTGAATAATAAACCAATATTAGTTCTATAAACCACTAGAGCGGAATCACTTATTTTATCACGTGGTAATCCTACTTTACAATGCCGTTATTCGGAGGAAAATTAAGAGAACATGAACTAAAATTTTGAAAAATATTC
>QXVX01004434.1:0-12173 GCA_013436065.1 Halocynthia aurantium | reverse complement strand
GGTGGGGGTCTTACAGATATAGAGTCTCCAGCAGGAAATTTTAGTAACCCGACCACGGGAATGTGACGTAAGATCATGTGCTACGAGGTGTTCTTACAACAGGGAGAAATAGCTGTCAACGTAATGTATACGTATGATCACGTGCGTAAGTACATGGGGAAAGGAACCGTGCAATACACTTTGGATGTGATTTATTGCTTCTTTGTTGCGATTAGGAGCGTATATGGATGGAGTTTATATCACGTGACGTACTCATGTCATTAATTGTACAATATATTTATAGTCAACACGAGCACTAAATTTCATTAGTAATATACGATAACATGCATGGGACCACTGCTGGTGACTTGAAAACTCAGCTAATATTATTGGCATATAATTATGTGTAGCACATATATAGTTTGCTGTCAATCACACACAATATACAATGCAGATGATACACTACATTGATATTAACTAAGTACGGTGATGTTCTGTATAATTGTAACACAATACTAGTTATATATTATAATCATTTCCTATTATTGTATAATATTTTTTTTATATATCGATTTAATTTTATCATTTTATATATTTTAGTTGGTATACAAATACAAGGAGGACAATTTGTTGAATGTGCGTTTGGTGGTTCACGAACAGCCAACATGCATGGTAAGGGGCAATACAATATGGTTACAATTCTCAATACAAATTCATATTATTATATTAATATCAGGTTCATATTTCACTCTAATAGCTGCGTAAAATGAGGGGGCCCGAACCCACTTACATATATGGCATATATATGTGTGTAGTACTCAACAGTGATCTGAAATAATATGCACTGCCTAATTGTAGCACAATTCTAGTTATGATGAGGTATCAAGTGCGATCTTTTGATATTTATTGATATATCTCAGTGAATGAGAGTTTTCCATGATAACATCTTTTCAGCATTTTCTTACTCAGTTCATCGTACATTGACCAAATGCCCCCAAATAGCCAATCCGTCCCAGTCCATACCGGCATTCGGGGTTCTCCCTTTCACATCTGATCCAATTTGAACATAACTTCCTGAATCCCTTGAGCACACTCTGCAGATGAAAGTACTGTACATATTTTTGCTCACTTTAAAGACAATTAGCTCCTTGTGGGATGCGGTTTAACTAATCAATTTAAAATATAAAGAACGCTTTTTTTTTATTGATATTTTGCTATGGAGAATGTTACTATTATTACGTATGATCGCTCGACAGGAATGCAACCTAGTGATACGCCAACACCATCAAAAGAAGAGGATGCGAAAGTTGGCTCCGGAAATCCATCTGAAAAGTCTAATTATGCATGTCCTGGAACTAGTTCACAGCTTCATGACGATGTCGTAGATGCTGCGATTGAAACTGCTGAAAAGTACTGCAATTGCGTAAGCACAGTTAATGTCCTGTCTGCTGATGTTGCACGATGTGGGGAAATAAGGAGAAAGGAAGGATATTACCCTTTCAAAGATTTCGAAAAAAAAGGGTGTGCTCTTATTCTAAGCAATGATTTCATGGAGGGCAAGGAAGAAAATCGTCTTCCTGGGTATGATGTAGATAAACGAAATATGAAGGAATTGTTGGAAGGTCTTGGCTGTAATCCTATTCACGTTCTAACAAACAAGAAAGCAGAAGAAATCAAACCCATACTAACGGGTTTCGTAGACGAAACAACTAAAAGCAACCCTTCTTACATCGTTGTGGTTATTTTATCTCATGGCGACAAACATGTATTTTGCGGGAGCGACTTGATACCAATCAATATCGACTTTGTCTTGTCTTGTCTTGATTCATTTAACAACGAAAAAGCTAAACATCTGCAAAACATTCCGAAACTCTTCATATTTCAGTTCTGCCGAGGTCGCAAGACAGATTCTGGCATCAGAACAGCTGGTCAATGGTCTGGACCTCCTGTCAATACCATCCCTCCATCCAACAGAATACTTCCTGTTTATTCTGATCAGTTCGTTGCTTACCCAACACATGATGATTACACCGCAATAGTAGGCTCGCATGGCAGCTGGTTCATCAACGCAATTATCAACATCTTTATGAAGCACGCCAAGGATGAACATGTGGCTGATCTGTTTACCATGGTGAATAAAGCAGTTAAGTATAAGACCGGGGAACTGAACGGCAAAACTTGTAAACAAATGAGCGTCAGTGTTTCAAGTTTAACCGAGAAGCTTTTCCTTTTTCCCGGATATCATCCAGCAGACTCGAATTAAATTTCTGAATGTTCCTTTGTAGCTTACTATTCTATAGAAGCAGCTTTTGAAGCTAATTTTAATATCGTGCGTATGCTGATCAATATTCACAGTTTCGCTGATTTCATATTGCTCTGATTTGTGTGAAGATTTTTGTAGTGTACTCAAATCTAATGTGAATTGACTTCCATTATAATTTCATTTTGTGTTTCAAATATGTGATCTGTGTTATGATATGCAAAAGTTTTTCACTTCAATATTTAAAATCATCAGTGAATTTATCATACCATACCATTGATCATACACTCCTGCTAACAAAGCACTACTATTGGTTCCGTGTATTACCATTACTATCTATGACATTCTACTTCTTATACCTTTTTGTATAATTATTTGGAATAGAGGATATTTTTGAAGATATAAAAATCCTTTTATGCTTTGTATAAGTCGTTATAGCTTTTATCTGTATTTTTCAGTGCCTTATATCTTACTGTATATATTCCACAATATAATAATCGTGATTAACGTTGTATTGTTATTAAGATACAAACGACAAGGTATAACAAAGACGAAGACCGCGTTATTCAAGCAATTTTAACAGTAACAGTAAGACATTAGCATAAATGAGAACAGTGTGAGGTCAGAGACCAGGGCATCGTTTCCCACCGGTAGCACTATGGCATAACACCAGTGATGGGAATAAACAAGATTTTTTGGGTATTTCTTTAGCCCAGTGTTTTGGATGCTGTATATCAAACTTTGCGCGAAAACTGAAAGGTCGTTAAAGCAAGGATATTTGTTTGGCAACAACTGGGCCACATGTCTTTAGTTCGTTCAATAAGTGGGCCACGTACTTAAAAAGTTTGGGGACCACTGTACTGGGTGCTTGTTACATTACCATAGTTGTCATTCTTAGCTCATATCGAATTTAAAACTGATTTCGTTGTCGTGGGTATAATGACACATGACTGGATAAGCGACGCAAATAATGTTTACAGGGAGCGGCACATTTTTTACTACGCTATCACCTGTCTCACCTTACATTGCTTTGAAGTATTCATCCTTCCTATGTTTGTAGACAGTCATGTCGGATATAAAGTAACGAAACAAAAGGCAACTCTCCATTTATATAGTACTTGAGTGCTTCAACAACTAATTATTGCCTTTAATTTGTGCAAAGTTGTGAATATTTCGAATAAATAAACCGTGCTACTTACTATTCACGTATCACCACAGTAACCTCCGCCAAGTTAGTTCCGCTTTTTTGGTTCTCTGGTGATATCGACAGGATTTTGCTTTTACATTTACTGCTACCTTTTCGACTAGATTAGGATTATATTTTCAGTTTATCAGGACTGGCTTTTCGACTAGATTATGATGCTATTATCAGTTTATCAGGAGTGGCATGTAAAAAAATCCAAAGTTCTAAAAGTTCTTATAGTGTTTTAGGTAGTGTGTATATGACCCAGTAAATCTCATGTTACAACTGTAGTATTTGGTGTAGCCAGCAGTGATTTAAAAGCAGTGAAAAAAGTTACTTGGTAAGGTATGGTTATTTGCGGCGAGGAGCAATGTAACTGCTGTATAATTTTAAATGTTTAAATTTGGAGGCTGAATAATTACCAGTATATAGACATATCTGCGATGTTGCACTTCCTATACACACCCTACTTCATACATACAATGAAGTAATATATTATATGTATTGAACAGCTAAGTATACCAAGTTAAGCCAAGTTAACGATGGCGACAAGGGATGTAAAATCGATTTTTTATCAAGTCATTGAGGATGTTTCAAATAGAGATTGGGCTGAGTTCGCGAGAAAATGTCTCCAGCTAACGGAGCAAGAAATTGATAACATCCAGGACGACCATCAGAACGACGTAAAAGAACAGAAGTATAAGATGTTGTTGACCTGGAAAAAAAGAAATGGTAATCAAGCTACCATAGAGAGGCTAAATTCATTAGTGGATTCATACAATAACACTACTGAAAGAGCTGTCAGTTCAAATACTCACGAATATCATCAACAGGAAGAAAATGCAGCGGGCGAAGAACAACTTTCTGCTTCGAGACTTGAAAGCCCTAGTCAAGTCCGAATGCCGACACAAGTCAACCATATGACAGAAAATGCGACTGCTAGTCCGTTATATACAGAATGTGGACCAGCTGAAATATATCCGATGGGGAATCAGAGAAAGATGCTGATTATTTGTGTTGCGTCCGGAGATGAAGAACATAAAAGAGGAATGGAAAATGATGCACAGAAAGTGAAAAATCTTTGGGACAGACTTGGTTTCATTGTAACTGTTAAAAGAGAAAGCGTGGAAACAAAATACAATGACATCCAGACGGTCATACGAACGCATGTCGATGGCGCGACTAGTTGTAGCATCCTGGGAGTATTCATTATATCACGTGGATCTGTTAAAACGCAATCTGATGATTACTTTATCTCTTCTGACAGAAAGAAGGTGTATATAAATGAGGTGCTGACATTCTTCAGCAAGGAGTCAGCTGCGTCCCGAATTCCGAAGCTGTTTTTCTTTCAAATCTCCGATTCAAACGGCAACCATGCTGATGGAGAAAAAGCATCCAACCATCCATCTCTTCCAGCTACATTCGACAGGATGGTGGTTACACTTGTAAATAATAACATCGATGGTCTGCTAGTCAACGCTCTGCGCAACGTATTTGAGAATCAGTCCGAATATGATGATATTCTTCGCCTTATGACGAAAGTAAACGCGATAGCTTCGAAATCCGGCCAGGTTGCTGAAATCCGCAACACTTTCACGAAGTTGCTGTACTTGAAAATTAATCCTTGATGTATAACCTCGGTCCATTGACATTATAAGGAAATTTTAGTTTTAGTTTTAAGAAGTTTTTAGTTTTAAGAAGTAATGTATTTTGAACTTGTATATATGACTATGCCGTGACTGGGCTACTATACCTTATGCAAGTTCAGGATAATTCACCTAAATGCCTTGGTAGCTCATCACATGTTTTGTCGGGGTTAATTTTATTAGAGCTTTACAATCGTGTGAGTTGTTTAAATAAGCCATATAACTGCAGAGAGAATTGAGACGCTATTGCAATCATTCCATATTGCCCATTCTGAAGTAATTTTTCATTAACAATTATTTCTCACTATACATATAGCAGGGGTTCTTAAACTAGGGGGGCGCCCTTTTTTGGGGGCGTATAGAATTTGCTGGGGGGCGTCGAATGCCAATAAGGAAAAAGATTGAAATTTTTGTTAAATTTTTACTGTTAAATTTTTACTGATTATTTAATAATCAATGGAAGTCTTGCACTGATTATTTAGTCCAGAGGTGTGCAACCTGCTGCCCGCGAGCCAAGTGCAGCCGCAAACCGAATTTGTGAGGCCCGCGGGGAGCTGCAGTTCATGTCATGGGGGGCGTGCATTTTGTTCAAAGATGTAATGGGGCGCAGCCCAAAAAGTTTAAGAACCCCTGACATATAGAGATTATTATATATATATATATATATACTGTATATAGTTGTTAGATTATAATATATATTCAATGCATGATTGGTACGTATTGTAGTAATAGTTTCTCTTGAGTAACTCTTTATTTCCCTCGGAAAGGTAAACAGAATCTTTGTTGAAATCTTGTACAGGACAGAGTGACAGGGCGACAGGACGGTTAACGGTCTTTTTGAACGTCTTGTGTTCATTGTTATTTTCGCTGCATTTGTGTGTGAGAAGGTTCTGTGTTTATTCTTGTGGTATTGTGTTTATCATGGTAGGTAGAAAGCAAAAGGCTAGGGATTCTGGTGGCAAAAAGCACCATCAAGGGAATATTGACCTACGAATGTCTTCTCGGGACGTACCTAGTTTATTAGTCGGAGAGCGCCTGTACTTTGCTTTTGTGATGCAATGAAAAACGCTCTAGTGATTCAGAAATTACATTGATGATGTCATTTATATTAAAATAGAATTATTAGTTTTGAAAAATAGTCGGATTAAGCGCTCTAGTGTAAATATGTGTGCAGTCAAAAAATGAGAGCAACGTCCAATGAAAATCGAAAATTTTCTGGGGAATCACCCGGGTAGTACTTGCCGTGAGATTGAGGATCAGGCGTTGTTAAGAATTACGGAAGTTTAAACGAAGACTAGAATTGAACACCTGGAGTTTCAATTCCGTATCATTCTTTTATTGGTCAGACTTTCAATCAGCTAGACAAGTAGGGTAAGAAATATCGATGCAGTTTGAAGTTTTTCTTCAAGTATAGTGTTGTAGTGTGATCTCTCTGAATGTCCGGTTGCGTTGGGTTGCTAGGGTTTTGGCTGACAGGTAGGATTAGAACCCTCTTTAAACCTAGCTTAAACTAAGCTCTTACCCTCCTTAACATAACCACTGCTATACTAGTATCCATTAAGCTATCAGTAATCCTACCCTAAAATAATTGAATTTCAGGTATTCCTTAAATTTGAATTTAACTACACCCCAGTTCTCATTTCGGTATCTAACAGTATCACAGGATACCCTAATTGGAGCAGGGTTTTCACAAGTTCTGCACATCCTGAATAGTACCGACATCCCTCACCTGAACCTTTCATTGCTATGATACTTTAGTATACGTTGATTCGATTTTTTATTGCTTGGTTATTGACGTAGTATGTAAAAATAAGACGGAAAATAGAACCGAAGTTATTCGAAAATCGAAAATGTGTGTGTCTCCATAATTCAATTTCCAAAATTCACCTGTTTAATTATCCATAATTTTAATTACCTGCAATTACCTGTTTTTCTTAGTAGGCTTCATTTTACAATTCTGTTTATCATTATAAACTAACAAAGAAGTATTATAATGTCGTCAGCTGAACATAAAAGGGTACAAGATATATTCTACCGGGTAATGGCTCGCATCCCGGGCAGATCCTGGAAATCGTTTGCGAGAGAAAGAAATTGCGGCTTGGGATTAGCAAATAATCAAATAGAAGATATCATAGACGACTACTCAAACGATGTAAAGGAACAAAAATACCAAATGCTGTCGCTTTGGAAGAGAAGAAAAGGTCATGCAGCGACCATCAGTAACCTTGAAAATCTTGTTGTGGTTTTTAATAAGGTATATCCACTTGAGGATGAGGATAGACCACCGCCCGGACCTGAACGTACTCATCTTCCAGATCCAAGCACCCATGATATTGGGAACGATGCGCCGGAGAATGATGTCGGGTCGCATGCCAATAATTATGTTAGCAGTGGTGGGCGTCATACACAGCAGATCCCTAATCAATTAAATTCAATGGTGGTCCATCGGGAGGATAGTATTCGGGCTAGAGCATTTGCGAGTAGCGATCCAAGTATTACCGAAGCTGTTCGTGCACAAACAGCTACAGGACAAGCCAGGGAAATTGATATTCATCCTAACAGAATTCAAGATCAGCAAAGGCCACATTCTAGTGTTCAAGAGAACAGAAATCTGCATACCATGCCAAAAGCAGCCATGAATCTAGACTCTGGAGAGCCACAAAGAAATCTCAAAGCTTTTCCAGACTCGCGTGTTCCTCAGCATCAAAATTCCCAGTCAAACTCACTTTATCCAAGTTGCCAAGTACCCAGTTCGTTCGCTACCGATCCACGTATGTATCCAAGTTTAATGGACAGCAGCAATGTGAAAATAAATGTCACAGGAAACAAGGCCATTGGTATCCAGAATAATGCTATTTATGTGACGATAAAGGAGCCTCAAGTTCGCCAGCAACGAAAGGAAGAAAACCTCCATGAGTTTTGCTCGGAGGTAAAGCAGATCAAGGTTTCCACAGCATCTAAAGAAGGTTTTGAGAATCACTTGGAAAATCCTGAATCCATTTACAGAGTCATTCACAATCCAAAAGGCATCGCGCTTATCTATAACAACTCATTTAAAGGAACCGATTACCAGCGAAATGGCAGTGAATTCGACGTAAAAAATATGGGAGATCTATGGACTGAACTTGGATGCAAAGTTGTTTTGAAACTTGATCTTTCTGGTGATGATATGTATACTAGCTTGAAAAAATTCTCTCAGTCTTCAGCAGCATCGCAGTTTGACTTTGTTTCTGTTTTTATAATGACGCACGGAGAACAGGAAAAAGGCGCAGATGTTTTCTATGGTGCGGATGTGAAGTCGGTGAAAGTTGCTGATGTTTTGGAAATGTTCAACAACAAGAACGCAAGAAAATTGGCCGGAATACCAAAATTATTTTTCTTCCAGTTTTGTAGAGGGACCACTGTCGACAAAGGCATTGAAGTTCTTCAGGATAGAGATGAGACGGAGGCGTTTTTCAGCTCCCTGAGAGACACAGTAGAACAGTGTAGCGGGCAGCAATCTGGCATAGATTATTCGGACACGAAGGGTGTTCAGACAAAAAAGGAACCGACTACCACAGATATGTTTGTGTCTTACGCCACACAGAAAGGTTTCCGAGCATTTAGGAACACAAAAGGCAGCTGGTATATAAACGCAATCGCTAACGTCTTCACAAAGTTTTCCGGAGAAGAACATCTGGTGGATCTGATGACCAGAGTTAATTATGCTGTGTCTGACAGGACTGCAATCAATCAAAGAGATCCTGCCGTGCATGAAGGGAAGGAAATGAGTAATTTCAATTCAACTCTAAGAAAAAAACTTTATTTCTATCCTGGGTTTCCAGATATGGAAGAATGTTTCTAACCAGCAGGCGAATTAATGCTTTTAAATCTTCTGAATTTTGTTTGTAGTGTTCCGTGCATAGCGGTTTGCCGCGCTGTTACCAGGACTTTCAAGGTAATATGGACTTATGAGAACGGCCTCTCTGAACCTGTGTTGATACTTTAGGGCAGAGGTGTGCAACCTTGTAGCACTCGCGGGCCAAATACACTTGACCGATTAGACGGCGGGCCGCACTTGAATTTTGCATCGACTATCTACTAGTGCGGTGCTTTTTAAACTGTGTGTCGCGACACATTAGTGTGCTGCCTGCAGTGCGTAGGTGTGTCGCAGACGTATTGGTGTTATTGAAATATTTTATCCTTGCACATATTTACAGATTATTACCCAAAAATGATAACAACCATACGTCATAGGCATAGATAATAAATTGGACTCAGGTATGGGCTTTGCAACGCAAAGGGATTGGAATTGCTCGCACGTATCAGACTAAACTACATTAAAATCTCGTTTCGCGGGCCGCACACCATTCAAAATTGGCACTTCTCCGCGGGCCGCACTATTTTTCTTTGCGGGCCTCAGGTTGCACACCCTTGCTTTAGGGCAGTGGTTCTCAATGGCTGCATGTGACCCTCAACCATTCTAACAGCAGCCCTCGTCAATGCAGTTGTTTTGGTTGAAAAATATTTTATCAAATGAGTTTATCAATACATCGTTGAGGCACAACTTACTTGTGTTAACAAAGAAAATGCTTCATAACAACTATTTATCCCACTCCACAGGTTTATTTGTGGATGGTAATTTCCACTGACACGTAACAATAGTAACAAGTAACAACGAATTGAAATTTTATTGTTCTTAAATATTCTTCAATAACATAATTGTGGCCCTCTACAGAATTTATGCTTAGAATTTCGCCCTGGTGCTAAAATACATTAAGAACCACTGCTTTAGGGAGTGGGATTGGATGATACAATATTGACCGTATCTCTTATATCTTATCTATGTATATACAATGCAGAAGTAATGTGCTTTGAATAATTTTTTTTGACATTAGTTGAGATTGCTCATGAATTTGAATTATTAAACATTTGTATATGCTTGTATCATGTCACGCAACCATTTTACTCATGTCAATACTTTTTAGATACTCAAGTTCCATCTCATTGAATCAGTTCTAATTGTTTTGAAATCGTGATTTAAAATAATCTGTATATTAAGTTTGTTTGTCTTGAAACAATGTCGCTATTTTTTTTACCAAATTTGGTAGTTCAAATGCATACTAGAATATTGCATGAACAACAAAAATCCAGTTCCAAGCCTCATGGGGGAAATGGAATTTTACTTCGGACAGCTCTGGGATGCCTCTAGTGTTCGAAATAAGAATGATCATAATTTTCTGTATATTTCATTACATTCTTTAATTTGAGACCTGAGCACAACATGGCTAACAAAAAATGGAGAAATGGACTTGGAATAAAGATAGCCCCTAGGTGTGCATATTTGCCTTGGGCCCTGTCAGTGCTATTGATGGTCCTGTGGATGTTCATTGAGGACAGACAAACCTAAAAGAATACCCAGGTGTGGAGGGGTCGCTCTTCTAGTTGTTTGTAATTATCCACATTGCCTATGCATGTAATTATCCCCGTTTTTGTTGCCTTATTCAGCACCGCTGAACTGTAGGTGCCTAAATACTTCACTCATTAATGAATAATCTAAATATTTTTCATGAATTTTAATGTTTGGTTATCTATATCTATAATCTTCATAACTATTGTGTTTGTTTTAATCAAAATTGTAAAAAATGTATATTGTGAGTAGAAATTCACATCTGTGATTACAATTGCTGTGGTTTGTTTTATTCTTAGCAAAAGATCAGGTTTGCCTCTTTTGACCAGGAAAGTCACAGTTTGAGAGGTTTATTCAATTGTGCTGATTGACAGTAAATTGGCCCCCCAAAAAAGGCATAACCTTCAAAACGAAAATGAAGCGATTAGCTTTCAGCGATATTGTTTTGTATCCTAATATCAAAACGCTGTCACAATCATTACAAGATTTGGTCGCTACGCTTTGTCCTGGCACTAATTTGAAAAAATATGAAAACCAAGGTTGGGTGTTTTGTGTATAAAACAAACGAATTTGCTGTATATATACGAAAAAGCTTTCGAATGATGGAAGAAAGGTATTCAAGACGACAATATCTCTTCAATTTAACGTTGATTAGATATGAAAAAAATAAAACTTAGGTTTAATTTTTGTTTTACATTATTTATTATTTTCACGGAACCAAACAATGGAAAAAAAAGGAAATGGGGTCACACAGGTCAAATCTCGAAAAAACTTGTTCGAATTTTTTGATTCATTAGTAGGCTGGACGTCGTGGAGGAAGGATGTCGGTGTGTTGTTATGTTTGCTAATAGTTTAGCCGACAACTTACAGGCAATATTTTATTTCTTGTTCTATACTTATATTCAGATGTACGTTTAAACATACATTTGAACCTTATGAATATTGTTCATGAATATTGAACTTTCAAGCAATATTTTATTTCAGGCGGAATATAAGATTGAATTGTGAGTTTTATCTTTATTTTTCTTAGTATTCTGTATGTTTTTTCAGGTGATATTTTTCACTGAGTGTCGTGATATTTCACATATTGAGTGTCGTGCATTACTACGCGAGAGTCTAATTTTGTCGACTTTTATATTGTAGGATGTATTTTACTTAGTTTAAACAATAGCACAGAAATAGGTTTGTAATGGCTGGTTTACGAAGATTGTAAGGATGATTAGGACGTAGAAATAATGTACTGCTTCTCAATGCTGGCGATTCCTTATCTTTCCGCGCTTTTCTAATTAGTGATAGGCTACAACTCGATAATATTTTGTTATCGTTACTTGATAACGCACGTTGCCCTTTTCCTCACATCAAACATATATCAGTAGTAATAGAATACTTTCTTTGTACTTACTTTACTTGGTCAGGGAAATTCTTACGTAGACGTACATTTAAACATACATTAGAACCTCATGAATATCGTGATTTCTTGTATTTAACAGAATGTTAGATAAAGTGTAGTTTAGATATATTATGGATTTACTGAACAACTTGTTCGTTGAAAACTCCAACTACTGCCAGTGGTAACACCGTCCATTTGAAGGAGACATTTGATCTTCAGAATGAATGGTGAGTCTTGTTTATATATTACTGCTATTTTATGTGTGATATTTAGAAATAGCAAGTTTAATATTGAGTTCATATCTTGTTCGTATCATTGTAGCTATT
>QXVX01004426.1:0-20610 GCA_013436065.1 Halocynthia aurantium | reverse complement strand
GTAATAGCTGAACCTTAGTTCTGTATTTTTTGTTTATTTTGGTTCCCCCCCCTCCCGGAAAATTTCGCTATAACAGACAAACGGCTCTAACGGACAACTGTTCCCACCTATTAGTCCATTATATGAGGTTCAACTGTATATATTTTATTAGTGCACAAAATGAACCATGCATCAGTTGCACACAAAATCACTGTGTTCAAAAAAACATTGATGAATGTTTTTTTCGTGCACTAATAAAATATATACCTGTGTAGAGGGCCGCAATTTCAGGAGAAGGGGCCCTAACTGCGGCACGAATGAAGTAATACCGTTATTACAAATAAACCTCTAGTACGATAACATCATTCTTTATCACGTGTTACTATTGTTACATGTCAGCGGAAATTACCATCCACAGTGGATGTGTGGTGGAGTGTGCTAAAAAGTTGATTTTAACTGAATTGACGATGGCCGCATGGGCCGCATGCCGCCCTGAGAGCAGTGGTTGAGAACCACTGGTCTATAGCTTAACTAAGTCTATACCTTAATCACTATAACTATAATCACTGTATATTAGTAAGAGAGTCTATAGCTTAACTTAGACTCGTCACTATTAAACAGTGATTAAGGATTGGCTGTGGGAGGGCACAGATGCTTATTGAGTGAATATACAGATCCGGTAAAAAAATATTTACCTTGTTTATGCATTATTCAGTCAAGTTAGGATTTGATTACTTTAGTAGAGAATTTCTTGATTGATTTTTTTTAACTGCTCATGCTCTGTTAACCAAAAATCCCGGCATGTATTTATAATTGAGGGCCACGTAGCTGAACATTGCTGAACTTTGCTCACATACGCTTAATCTGAGCTTGAGTAAAGAATCAATCATTGTGCTAGCTAGATAATAAAAACGAACCTGTACCTCCCTGTAGTCACTCTGTAGCCTCTTACGTAGGCGTATCGCCATCAATTTGGTATTGAGTGGTATTTGAGGGTTATTGGTGAATGATCTAGCTAATATTTATTTGTGAACTTGTGTACTTGCAGATTTAGTTTCACAGTATGCGTAGGCGGAACGAAATGTAACGAATCGAAACGGTCTTGAGGAATGAATTTTCGAAAATCCCCTGGTCGTTTATTTTGCATAACTTTCTGGGTACTTAAAGGCTATGTGGGTCGGTTCCGAATCATTCGACTACGATTAGCACTCCTCAAGTTATGATACCACGACGCAGTGGCGCAGCGTAGAAGCGTGGAACAGGGGCGGATGCCCGGGGCGCCAAATTTTCTGAAATAAGTAATGAAGTGGTGAAAATATCGCGGCTTCCAATGTTCGAACATTCTCCAGGTTTTTACCATGACGTAGCAAATAAAAGTTGTCACGTAACATTTTACGTCACTGCTAAAAAAATGGAATTGTAACGGTGGCGTTTATATCGAGTCTAAAAACTAATACACCGAGCGTTAAGTTGGCGACCCGCTATTCGATTCGTATTTAGTATCGGAATTGTACAAACTACGTTCACGGGGAAGTTTATACAGAGATTTATTTCGTGAAATGGAATTAGATTCATATTTGGATAAAACTGTATTTAATTGTTGTTTCTACTGGGGAACGTAAAATCTTCGAAAGAGGAAAAATAGAACGAATAATATGCAGTATTTCTCTTTTAGTTCACCTGCTTCAACAACACAATTAAACGGTCCTGTCAAGGATCCTTACTATTCAGCTATCAGGATGTCAGGGTAAATAGTTGTCATGTAACATTCTGATTATGCTAATTTCTCTATTCTATTTCTAACATAAACTAAAGTTTTATATTTAGTTGAAATCTCATTTCCTAATCCACAAAATCATATCATATATCCTTTCTAAACCCCCTGTTTTAAAAAAGTTGATTATAACCTGATTGTAGTGGAAATGAATTCAATGCAAATGTGTTACATCAAGCACATGGGGAGTGATCGTGTCACTAGTCCAAATTCCAATCATTATACTTTTCATTTGCCATTTTTATCCTGGATTTCCATGGGCCATCTTTGGATAACGATTCCAGAATCATATATTTGATACCTGCATTATTTTTGAGCGTAGTTGTAATCGTGCTAAATGAGATGTTAAATTCTTACCGCCCTGAAAAATAATTTACCCAACAGACTAGGTGGTAATTAAATACACTAAATACACTACAGAGAACAAAACGATGATGGTGGAAAAAAAGCAGGAGCACCTCCGGATGAAAGAAATTCTGGTATGGAAAAAGGATACTATTAATACTCCCTGGTACAAACTTTATGCTTTATAAGTAAAGCAAATAAAAGTATTTTATTTAGGTAATGGTGGTTCTCCTGAACCACAGAAGCAGGGGGAAAGTGGAATAGAAGATAAAGTAACTACACATAACCTAATTTCAGAAGTAAATGCTGATGGGTGAGCAAATAATATGGAAAACCATTTAATCCATAGAGATCTGTCTGTTCTATTAGTTACCTAATGTCGAAGAGGTTTTCGTATAAAACATTCAGCAAATTTAAATAATCAATCTTTATAACAGGTGTGAAAAAACAAAAGGGGAGCAGATTTTGCTTGAACAGACCTACAGAGATCTTTTCAAAGATAAAGCATAGTAAGCTTCGATAACTAATTATATTATTTATGTGCATGATAATCAACTGTTTACAGTTAAACTGTGAAGCAGCGATAGTAGATAGCTGTTGTACTAAGATTTAAATTTTATATCTTCCATGTTGCAGCATTAGGATGTACTATAACTAATCTTCTGCATAGTTGTTGAAGTTTCTGTGTGTGTTCGTCTTCTCCTCCTCTCCTCCTCTCCTCCTCTCCTTTCTTGTACTTGGCCCGGCTTAGGTCCCGGGAAAAGGGATTATTCTAGACAGTTTTTATGGGACGCATTAACAAGTCCGTTAAAGTCTTACCCTTAAAATAATTTAATGGATTTAGACAATTGAAGATCAAGAGCACTGAAAATAATCTACCAATGTAACATGTAATGTAGTAACATGAATGTATTTGCTTTTCTATCAGTTCTAAAAAACGTTACACGGTTGTTAGGACTCCATTTAAAGTGCCATATAGAACCATCTGTACACGGGATGGCCTTTAGCAAATATAGACCTGAAATTTCGAAGATAAAATATGAAGGTTTCATGTCTGGGATGTACAACTTGATTTTGCATGGTCTGCATCACTTTCTAAATTTTCAGGAAGCACAATTCATGTGTTGAAATAAATTAGCAACACAGATCTATCTGAAGCTTTCTTTGTGTATTTCAGTTTCAAACGGGAGATTACAAGGAGCATTTGGAAACGGTTTACATCGTTTCAAAAAGGTAAATAAAATAAAAGTTGATGTATGCATTGTATTAAGAAACAATGACTTCTTGTAATGTATGAAGCGACGATATATGTTAAAATTAACAATTTATTTCCTGGCATTATCAAAACAAGTTGCAATATTAGGTAGTTCGCAGCAATTTAATGAATTAAGACTAGCAATGAAACTGTAGAATTTTTGTAATTCTGGCATGTCACTCCTGAACAACATTGGCTAAGTTTCTAATCAGATGAAAAAATAGCATCGTCAGCTAGATCTGAATTTCAGCATTAAAAAATTCTCTTGAATAGTTGACCATGTAATAAATCAGATATTGTTAATTCTTGCTTTATATTTCATTCTGCTACTTACCTCTTGCTTTATGTATATGTAGATCTCTTTGTTGAGGATTGTAAAGTCTCATTGTGGAAATATGAGAACTCTGAGGTTGCCAAAGTGGAATGGAAAGCCAAATCGAATACTGGTTCCCAAAAATTTGAAGTGAAAAATGAAAAAGATAAAGTCGTCAGCTCAGGGATATTGCAGATGAGTTCGAAATCAATGTCATTCATAATAGGAAGGCTACAATTGGGCAAAAAATATTGCGTAGAAATAACAACAATCAAGGATGTAAATAGCCCAAATCATGATGTTGCATTTGATATAAGCACATGTAAGTATGTGGATGGGATGGGTTTTGGTTGGTGTAGGTTGCGTGTAAGAGTTTATTGTTAGTTTATATTGTACTCTGTCGTTTTCATCCGCTACAAATACACTCCTGATTACAAGGAGGAACTCCGCTATCGTTGTCCGGTATCAGAAAGTTGCGTAAAAACAAACGTAATACGATGGTTAAATGATGCCTCTTTGATAGGTATAATTCAACACAAGTTTTGACTGTACACTTGAAGTTTATTTACAGGTTCGTATCACCAACACAATCTTGATGCTACAAACTTAATACAACCAAATATTCCAATCCAAATTCCAGTTATTATCAAATACGATTTTCACTCCACATCTCTATCAATTTCATGAGACCTATCTTATTCTCTGTTGTTTGCTCTCTGGTTGGCCAGTTCGCATCTCTTACTTGTTATCGTTCAGTATCATGTTTAGGAAATGATACTTTGAGCTTCATATATCTTCCCAATTTCAAGCGTTAATATCTAGGAAATGAACTTTGGGTTTTATATACATTCTGTGGTTATGCGTATGTTATGTGGTTACATATTTACCATCATATTCTACTCCCTATAAGTATCTCAATTAATATCCTTACTAACTATATGTTTATCATTGGTAATGTATTGAAAAAATCATTGTAACTTGGTATATAATTCACACAGCAATAAGTTTTGCAAAACGTTATCCTCTTTTCTCAAATTATAAATATACTCTACTTCTTGTAAAACTGCCCCAATGGAATTCATTTTAACCTATGTCTAGGTCCAACAAGCCCGACTAATATAAAAATTAGTGAAAATGATGATGCTGCAACATGTCACTGGAATCCATGTGAAGGAGCAAAAAGTTACAAGGTTGAAGTGGAGAAAGGAAAAAACTATAAAACAACAGGAAATGTTGCTACAATTCCTAAATCTGATTACAAAACTGGACATCGCTACAGAATAAGAATCAAGGCAATTGGAAAGGAGGAAGAGCAGGAAACTATATCCAACTGGGCTGAGTTCAAAGCAGGTGAGAAGTGATTGATTAAGCCAGTGCTTTTCAACCTTTCAGAGAACCATCCGCACTTTTTTATTTTGCAAAAATTTCATCCGCACAAACCAACCAGAGTTAGTTTGCAACTTTGTTTTCCCTATTTGTGGAATAACAATGGAAGGGTTTGTTTATTAAAATCGTGTACCCATATGTGAGCGACGGCTGCATTTCTGGAAAAGCGCTGTGAATCATAAATGAATCGCGTCTGCTTTAATTTCGTTTGTCTATAAACTCGCTTGGTACCTATGCTTACTTTTGCCAAACTCCGTTGGCACATTCGTTAAGTTTTATAGTTATATTATGGGGTAAATGTATAATTGTATAATACGTAAATTACGTACCCTTACAGCCCATGTCGCTCATTTTGAACTATTGCATTTTATTTCACGAAAAAAATTACGCAATTACCAAAAGTTATCCAATATTGCGCAGTGTTGTGCAATAGAACAAAGGTTGACGTAATGTTTCATTTTGGTGGTAATATATTGAAATAATAAGCAAAATATAGTAGTAAAATGGTGTCACTCATATATGAGCGACGCGGTCCAGGACGCGGGGAAGGAAATCACGTACCCTTACAGCCGATGTCGCTCATTTTGAACTATTGCATTTTATTTCACGAAAGAAATGACGCAATTACCAAAAGTTATGCCATAATGCGCAATGTTGTGCAATAGAACAAATGTTGACGTAATTTTCTACTTTGCACAGCTTCGATCAAGAATTTATAAACTTGTGTTTGGTACAAGAAACTGAACGTACGCTGCGCACGCTCCGAGCAATTAACGTACGATTAGCAGTAAAATCCGCCATTAATCAGCTATCTCTCCCGAACTATAAAACGAAACTGGCAAAGAAGCAAACTAGCGATTGTTACTTCAGATATGCAATTGTCATGTCATAACTGACGCAACAATCAACCACTGAGAGACAATTAGCTATCACGCATAAGTGAGCGCACCAGCTTATTTGATTATCGTATTACACATAACGAAAAGTAAAAATCATGCACAATTTTCATCCGCACTCATCCGCACCACGTTTGTCATCCGCACTACAATTTTTTTCATCCGCACAAGTGCGTACCGTCCCACGGGTTGAAAAGCACTGGATTAAGCAATAGAACAATTGGATCTTAAATGTTGGCGAAACATAAATTCAGAATATACCTAATTCTAGACTTCATGTATCTGGAAGTCTTGATAAAAGGGAAAGTTTATTTTTCAAAACCTAAAGAATAAACTAAATATAATTTTATAGCTAAATATGTGTTCATTCAAAAGTCATAAACTTCGTGTTACTACTGTGTTATAGGGCCTACCTCATTTTTTTGGCCTGAGTTGGGGTTTAAACCTCTTTAATTGCACGTCTTCTGAATGGCAATTCCAACAAAAGAAAACAATAGATCAACAAAGAAATTCTAATCATATGTCCAGTTAATTTTACATTTTTATCATCAATGTTATGATGACGTGACATTACGTGAGACCAACTGTACTTTCAGGTAATGGGAAAGTACCATTGAATGTGAAGTTGACACGTGGTGGTTATAGGCAACTTCATGTGAACTGGGCAAAACCAGAGAAAGTAAATCCAAAGGAGTATTACTTGACATTATATTATGTCAATTTCAACATGATGGCGAATGCCACAACACAGGATACTAAGTACACATTTAATGATTTGCCAACTGACGAATCATTCCACTGCAAAGTGCAAGCAGTGAATGATGATGGCAGTAAAAGTTCTGCAACTGAATCTAATAAATGTAAGACATCAAAACCAGGTGTGTTGAATAATTCTATATCATTGTTTTAACTTTGAGCTCCTATACCTTTCATGCAGAGTAAATAACTTGCATTTTTACAGATTGTAAACGGAAGTCTTACAGTATATCTACAAAGGGTGAGATGGTTTGGAATTTCCTTGCAATTCATGGTTAAAGTAATCCAGAGTATGATTGTTTTTTTCTCAGGTAAACCAACTATTCTCGAGCCCACATTGCATTATCACAAAAATCATGTCAAGTGTGAAGTGCATTTGTGTAATGCTGATATTGGTGAAGAGTCGAAAAATTTCAAGTTGCTGAAGAATGAGTTATTGATAGTAGAGGACCCTGATAAAGAAGAAAAAAGGATCTCCCAAACCTATGATGCAAATGCTCAGTCGTTACTTGAAATTCCTCTTTTAATGGGAAAAAAGTATTTGGTGATCGTACAAGCTGTATACCGTGACCTGGATGGTCTTGAAAAAATGAAAGCGAAGGCAAAGAAAGATTTTCATACTCGTGAGTATCAAGCATAACATCCCATTAAGTAGCAGATGATCAACTCAATGTATTTCTAAATGTATTGGCTGCAGGTCACTTTCTTGGGTGATCCTGAAGCAAATCTGTTTTCCCCTTTTTTGTATTATTTATACATACATAACATTTTTCTGTAAAACTAGAAATTGATAGACTAAACCAACACTTGAATTAAATTCACAAACACAGAAGTTCCAGGGAACAACTGAAAATTTGTCATTAGCATTGTACTATGTCAAACACAACTCGTTCACACCAATGTACAATTTCCTTTCTATTTTAATCTCGCTTATTGGCAGAAATTTTTCGTATCCCCTGAATTCATATGCTATTTAAATGTATTCACTTTAATATTATACCCAATACTAGCGACCATGAAGTGATTCTACAATTTATATTTCAGAAATCGGTGAGCCTTCCAACATAAATGTTCGATGTGAAGGTGAAAATGTCATTTTTACATGGGATCCGGCTCCAGGAGCAGAAAAATACGCAATTCTCGTCAAGGACAAAGCAGGAAATCCGTGTCATGAAGCAAAAGATGTTAAATCAGCAAAATGTGAATTTACAACCAACGATAAATTCAGAAAGGGCAACAAATACAAATTACATATCAAAGCAAAGGGAAACGGAATGAAAACCGAATCACAACATCCATTTACCTTAGGTAACATCTTTTTTACATGATATCTGAAGAGAAACTTATTAACTTTTTATTCTAAAAGGTGGAAACTTGGTTCCTACAAACTTGAGAGCAAATAAAAACACCAATGATCCATGTCGTAGCGTTCAATTAACATGGGAGAAACCTGACACTGAGATAGTATGCACAGGATATGAATGCAGCATCAAATGCATAACCGATAATAATGTCGATAATCCAAGAATAGTTACAACGGACAAACTGACTTGCACATTCAATCAGTTGAAGTCCGATACTGAGTACTTTGGAGAGGTAGTTGCCATATTTGCTGATGGTCAACGCAGCACCATTTGTCAATCCAATGGTTGCAGAACTGATAAAGGTAAATACTGTATTGTTATAATATGTTGAATCAGGCTTTCGGAGTCAGTGAAATCGTGCAATCCCATCTCTGTTTATATATAGTCTATTTTAATTTACTTCACGCACCCTAATGTCGTAGATCATCTAATATAAATATACATCATAGTTTATGTAATTACTCAGTTTTATCTACGCTATTTGGTGCATTCATTAAATATAATATTTGTAAACATTGGCAAACTAAAAAAAAAGAAAGGTTTGTGTAGTGCCACAACAGAAGAAAATAATTAAGCCTGGCAAAGAAGTCGCATTTTACTATGATTTCGTATATATCAGATTCTACAATCCTGCGTTTAATTCAATAACTTACTTTATATTAAGCATTTCTTTTATTGTTTTCAAGCTTCCAGGGACAAAAGTGAAATACTGAATCTGCTGGAAAAAGGTAAAAAAATTACAATCATCAACAAAATACCGATTTCCTTTTATACTAAAGATAGTATTACTTCGTATGAGTAACTTATGTAGGGATTATGTGTAATGGAACATTTCCTGTTTATATACTAACCAATGATTTTTTTTGAAGGAAAAATAAAGAATATAATTTTGACACCTTTCTTTGCTTCTGATGAAGTGAAGTATGAAGTAACATGGGAGAATGGTGATATCGGAAATCTCAAAAAGCATTTCACCCTCGTTCATACCACTCTCAGCATTTCCGATAAACTTGAAAGCGAAAAAGAGCATAGTATTTCAGTACAGCCAGATGAAACAAACATGGCGACACTTTCCCTGAAGAGAGGAGGAACATATTTGATGACAATCTCTACTTTATTTAATGATCTTGATGCAGAGTCTATTCAGACAGCGTACGATGAGCGAGAAATTCACACAGGTTTGAAAAATTATTCTGTCTTCCTTTTGCATCACATTGGTATTGGAATTGACTATTGGGCACTATTTTATGAACACGGTAAAGAGCAGTGGATGGTACTCCTATTGTTAAAAGATGTTAGTGAAATTAAAGTGTGCTGTAAAAGTACTTTTTAGTGGTTCATGATATTTCCCAGAGTAGTATATAGAAGATGGATTGCAATATTCTTGTAATAAATGTAAAAATAAATGGAACCTGGAAGATCATTTTAAAAGAAAATTCATAATGCATTTTTTTCAAAGACATAGAGAAACCACAGAACATTATAGCTGGGTGCAAAGAAGGTCAAATTCTGTCAAGTTGGAATCCAGTGGTAGGAGCCAAGCACTACATAGTCGAAGTATTGGATGGACTAAGCACTGGAGTATCCTTGCATTCTGGTCAAAACCAGATAACAGATACAAATTATGTATTTACTGTGAATCGCGAATGTGGTTATGGTAAAACATGTAAATTTCAAGTCATAGCATTTGCATTCAATGGGAAAAAACAAACTGGAGAGTATGACATGATAATTGGTAAGTCTTGAATAGATGTTGGTATGAGATTTATATGTATATAACTTGCAACACATATGGCATAACATATGGTTGTTGGGATGATTGCTTTTATGCACAATAACAAATAAATTATAACCAAATTGGCAAAATGAAAAGCAAAGAAGAATGCCATTTTTTCCTTACAATGTTGGTAGTTTAAATTATAGTAACCTGACCTCACTATAAAGATTCCTGGATTAGAAAACAGTTAGTTATAATCACATTCCAAATTTTCATCACAATTAATGTTTCATATTCTTTTCAGGAGGAGATGAAGTTCCAACAAAAGTTTTAGCAGTGACCGATGCATCACTCCCACATCGAAGAGTGAAAGTCACATGGAATGCACCTAACAATAATCAAGCCAATGAATACCATGTGGTTCTTCTACACGGCAATGTTGAAATGGAACCAATATCAACAGGCAATACCACAGTCATGTTTAACAACCTACAATCTGCTACAACATACACAGCTTACGTGACAGCAATGTTTGCTGAAAATGAAAAGAGTGAAAAGTGTTATTCGAATGATGTTCAAACTGCTGTAAATCCTTTTAATGGAGATTCTCCTGCTTCAAAATATTCAGAATTTGGTAAAATATTGTTACCTTATATTAATGCCTGTCATGTATTATGCCCAGGGCTATCATCTGCCTGGAATGAAAAATAAATACATTCGGAAAAGCATCTTACTAAAAAGATGAACAAAAATCTTTGGAAAATCATTTCATTTAAGCGACAATGATCAAATTACTTATAATATTTTACATCAGAAATGATCTGCTTCAGCAGTCCTTTTTCATTGAAAGTCAGCTCGTGCATCTCATAAATTTCGGGGAACGGAAAGGGCCATACCGATAGTCGTAATCAACATATGTGATTAGATACTTTCTACGTCTAATAAGACAAACTAGCCACACAAATCAAAAATGAGAACGTTTCTTAGAAATAAGCACAATAATATTTTCAAGACACTATTCTGCAAAATGAGCATGAATCTTAGATATAAGCACGATTTGGCAGCCCTGATTATGCCCCATCTTCGCAAGGCTTATTTCTCATACACGATTGTTTTCGTTTAATCTGAATTGAGTATTTAACGTGTACAATGTATTTTATTTCACTTTTTTTATTTCATTCTCCCATAATATCTGACAGAAATTTTTGTAAAAATATTATTAGAAATTACTTTAATCTAAAATCAAGCTTTAAATCCATTTATCATATTTATTTATGTATTTAGGCTCTCCTAAGAATCTTGAGTATGAGGTGAATATTTCTGGACATTATCCTGTGGCTACCCTTCAATGGAAACGACCACATCTTGGAACGGATTATAAGTTTACACAATACAAAATTACAGCCACAGCTCCCATCACTGTACCAAAAACATTCTATGTAGCGGAGTGTCTCGAGATATCAAAATTGAACTTGCCATTACCTAAACATGGAATTGAATATACAGTGACCGTGAGCACAGAATTTGTGGAAATAGATAAAAAGGTCCCATATGAACGGGGGACGACTGTGAATTTTTTTGCAGGTAAGTTCTTCTAATAAACTAGCAAACTGGATGAATGTGTGCTACACAAGTTGAAGCACAGGACTCCCATCTGCACTGACCCAACCTAACGTAATGTTATATTTTTGAAGACATTAGAATTAATAGGATATGTTAACCCTTGACCCCTACGTTCCCTTCACCTTGAACTAAATTTCGTCAGGACACATTTCATTTTAATATATACTGTATATGTGTATGCCTAATAAATTTAAAATCGCTGTTGATGTTAAAATACAACACTATGCCTTTAGTACTATCAAAATATACATACACCATGCCTTTGATTTTTTGTTAAAGGGATATCTCAACCTGTCATTATTGATCCTGAGTGTTCTGAAAATGAAGTTACCTTTCATTGGTCAGAAAGTGCTGGTGCTACCAGTTACATCGTTGAAATCAATGATAAAACAAACTATGAACCTGCTGTTTCCACCAAAACAAAAAAGAATTCTTTCTCAGCAGCTATAAACAAGGACAAGTTGTTTATTGGTCGATCTTACATCGTCAAAGTAACAGCTCAAGGGAATAAAGAAATGACATCATCACAGGCAGTTAAAGAAGTATTTCTAGGTATGTATTCATAGCTTCCAGTAACTAATAACAAATTGCATAAACATTACATCTATCATATAAGCCTAACTCCGTCACTTAACTTATTCATGTACTTTTCCATACATTATGATGTCATTATTACATTTTTATTATCTCTGTAATTATAGATATAGAGTTGTAGATTCTTCATCATTTCTATATAACTGTGAAAAGCCTTGAAGATTACAAATACAAATACATTCCTCAATAACTCTTAATCTGATATCAACATACATGTCTTCTAATTAAACCATATATTCAAACAGGAGGTGAGAAAGTACCTAGACATGTCTTGCCTACAAAAGATATTGATGATCCGTTCCGAACAGTAGCTATTCAATTTGACAAGCCGAATGCGAATGATGATCTGAAAGGATATCGAGTTCGAGCGATTCCGGAGAGTGGAAAAACAAGAAGAATTCTATCTTGCCAAGATACAGCGGTGAAGATAAGATATCTACGTAGTAACACCAACTACAGATTTGAAATAGCAGCATTGTATGAATCGGGAGAAAAGAGTTTGCCAAGCTCTTCAATTTGGTTAAAGACTGATAAAAGTATCTCTATCTATTAATCTATTAGAAAAATATTATTGGCTCATTTTGAAAAATTCATGAATAGACTACAAATAATTTAGAACAATCGACATCAATAGCTCCTCCCGTGATGAGCATGAGTGGTGGTACTGGAACTTGGAATTTTGAGGGAGCTTCAATAACACGTAATATACATAGATAAGTCTTCTCATTGAAATCCAATTTTGAGAGAAAAAATTTATGTTTTTCTTTTCTGTTTTCCAGAGCAAAATATGACTGTACAATCAACTTCAATATTAGGTATAGTATTGTTGTTATGGTATTATATTCATTATGCGAGTACACCGAACCAATTATCCAGCTTCGTGTAATCCGGACGAACAAGAAAACCGTCCGTTTTTCCGGCGCTATTTTTCTAGTGAGGTAGAGGAAACGTATGCGTAACTTACGGGTCGTTAGAGGAGAGTGTAATCGTAAAGCTATCGGGAAGATTCGAATAACGTCGGGATCTTTCATTTGTTCGCAGTTTAATATTTAGACTTCAACTGTACTTGGTGAATCGGAAAACGCCGCGATAGATATTTTGGAATAGGCATCTAGCAAACCCTGGTATATGATGGTATTATGATCGAGTGCGTAACGTAAATGTTACTCTGCTCTAAATTTGCTAAACTCTGCTCTGTTGATATTTGTTATGTATTTCCGCTTTGTTGCGACGACGTCAGATTTCCTTTGCTTTTCTTTCGTGACACGTGTGGCGATGTACCATAATGCTTTATGTAAAGTCATGGGTTCCTCATGACGTTTCCCTCTTTTAGATGCCTTGGTATCAAAAAAACGGAAATTCGTGAAATACAGGAAGCCTCCGGTTCCCAGGGGGCCGGATAATTGGTTCGGTACTGTACTAGTATTTGTTCTGAAATGTTCTAAAACAGGGGCAGTTGGCCTAGGTGCAGATTTCTTCCTTCTATATTTCTATATTATATCATTAGTATCAATACCAAATTGCAATACCCAAGTGCACTGAACTCAATAGTTATATACTATTATTTAAACAGACGACACAGTGTGTGACATACGAGCTGAACTAACTGCTGAATTGGAAAATACTGATAAAGTTTCCATAACTTGGAGACATCCTCCATTCAATCAGCATCCGGAAGATTACAAGATAATCAGTTATGAAGTAGATCTGATGGATTCTCATGGAAATTCCACACATGATACAGTATCTGTGAATCCAATACATGAGGAGAATAAAGCAGAATTCAAAGGCTTGATATGTGGCAACGAAAAATACAGTGTATTCATAAAAACAGTTTATGAGGACATTGATGCAGATACGGATGCAATCACTTCAAAATCATGCACCAAAGATCTGTTTTCAAGTATGAGAAATAGAAAGAGGTAGATTTTATTTAGCATAATACCTAATTATGATATATTCCAGGACCAACAAAACCAAAAATCATCAAAAATTTCCAGAACAACGAATCACAGAAGCTGGAATTTGAATGGAGTCCTTCAGAAGGGGCAGACGGGTATAAACTGGAAATACTGCAGGATCAGAATGATAAAGATCCCACAATACTGGAAATACTTGACAAGAATGCCAGATGTTGGAGTTATCTATTCTCAGAGAAGATTGGATTCGGCAGTCTCTACAAGATAAGGTTAACAGCAACTTCAGTCAATAAAAGAAGCAATTCTGATGAAACAGATAGCAACATAATAGGTAATAGCTCTGTCAATTCGTATGGTGCGTATGGTGTGTTGAACCTCATTTTTCATTTTCTTATGTAAAAAGGGACTTCAGGAATTTTAGAGTTTGGAATGGAATACTGTTTATGGCATCCTTACAATTGTTTAAAAATGTCCTTGTATACCTGCTCCAATAGTTATCTACACATAAATTTGTTAAATTTTTTATCCATAGTTTCCTTTAAAATTGTTACAATGTTTTCCCCGAGTATAGATAATCAAGCGGACATTCTCTCATCCGATAAAACTCAGTAATATATGCTGTGGCACTTGCGATTAGTTTTTGTTTGTGTCTCGAAATTCTAAATCATATTATGCCACTGTATATTTTACATTCATATATCGTTTCCTCTCAATATGAAAAAAAATATAAATTTAAATTTATTAGGTGGGGACCAAGTTCCGAAAAATAGCCAAGCAAGGAGAAATATAGAGACACCAAACACTAAAGCTGACATCTCTTGGGAAAAACCAAATGTAGAACCTTTATATTACTTGGTGGAAGCCTTCAATGGGGACATATGCGAAAAGACATCACATGAAATTGTAGATGGAACCCAACATACCATGTCCGGGCTAAAACCTGGAACAAAGTATAGCTTCAAAGTATACGCTGTATATAAGAAGATTGGAGGAATGGAAGACGAGAGGAGTGGTGGATGTCTTACTAATAAGATAAAAACAAAACCAGGTGGTGTAATTTTTCAGATATTTCACATGCACCAAATAATATAAAATAATGAAAAAGTCATTTGCCTTCTTGATCTTTGGAAGATTTTATTGTTTTTGTAATTATGAGCAAAAATAAGACAATGATTTTTTATATCTTTCAGCACCTTCAAAGATAAGGAAGCTCAATGTTGAACTCGATAAAAAGAATCCTAGTACCAGCGCCCTTATGAAATGGGAAGCTGACAATCAATCTGGTGAACCTGATCGCGAACTCACTGCAGCAAAATTCCAAATATCGCTAACATGTATGAACCGGAAACATTTCCAGCTTGAGATGTTAACAGAAGACAAAGAGTTTCACCTCACTGGACTTGAGCCTGGTCATACATATGAAGTTACAGTAGCAGGGGGAAATGATGAAGGATTTGGTCAAAAATCTGACCCAAAATTATTTACCACGAGTAAGTAAATTAGACTGATTACAGCAGTTAGACATTAATTAGATGTATAGTGAAATGCATATTGGTGAGAATCATATTACAGTAATCCCTCACCTATCGCAAGGTTATATTATTTAATTAAGGTTACATATTTATTTAATTATTCAAATATATATGAACGACTGTATATCATTACTGTAATGTCAAGCAGAATTCTATTGCATTTAAACTTATTGATAATGAAATGAGCATGAGTGAATGTGAATGCATGGGAAGGGAATTACACTGATGTCTGTAGGACTCTCCATAATATTTATGAGTCATCAGAAATTTTATTTTTAGATTTGGGAATGCCCTATGATGTGAAACTAATGATTCGTAGGGATTTGCCAAGTTCCTCGGTTATTCTGAACTTCGCAAGAGCAGAAGGCATGCCCAGGGCATATTTGGCAACTCTCTCAAATGGGCTGGATGTAGTTGATGAGAAAAGATTAGATCCAGAGTGTTCTTCATTAATATTCGATGAGAATATTGAAGGGAACACCGAATATCATGCAGAGGTACAAGCACAATATGTTATTGAAAATGAATCCAGTCCAAGAAGCGGAGAAAAAGTCAAGTCAAACACCGTCTTAACAGGTAATTTCTCAAGAACAAACATAACACTTGAACATTGCTGGCAACTTTAACTATTGGACCTGGACAGTTAAACCCATTCAGAATCATAGAATTTCTTTGCCTTACTTTCAGTATTTGGCAGCAGTTAATTTCTTTGTCCAATTCCAATACGTTTGTATTTTTTCTGTAACACATGCAAATGAACCAGACATTTCCATGGTATTCCAAGAATTCTGTAATTCCAAGGTCTAAATAAAGAATAAAAATGTTGTTTATAATTTTCATGATATCAGTATACTGAGCTGCAATGTCTAAAAGCTCACCTACATTTAAACTATATTTCAATAGTGATATCTTTCTCTGTTGCTGATATCTATTTATATATATTAAGAAATTCTATTATGGTTCTAGCACCACCAAAACCACAACCTCCTGATGTGGAACTTATCAAAGCAAATCATAAGTACAAATCTGGCTGGATAAAAATATCATGGAATCCTCTTACGAAATGTAACAACCATGAGATTGAAATAAAGAAGGAAGGAAGTGAGCCAGAGCAGACTTTGATGGTAACACAGAAATTGTCTTGTCAATATCAATGTAAGGAAGAAGGAAATAAATACAAAGTAAGGATGCGATCACAGAATTCATCTGGATATTATGGAGAATGGTCGGAATATGGTACAGTGCTATTAGGTGATTAATTTTCCAGTATACATTACTTTTGCATGGTTTTTCTCCTAATTCAACCCGTTGTTTTTTGTTTATTTAAGCTCCTGCGGATCCACAGCATGTTGAGGCATTTGCAAAGGATAATGAGATTATTGTGAAATGGGCAAAGCCTCAGTTGGAGACAGAATTCATCGTTCAAGTATATGTTGATGGAAATCAACTTGGGCAACCAATCACCACAAGAGAATGCAATTATGCTGTAACAATGGATGTGGACAGACCATCCAGTACATACAGTTTTTGTGTTCGGGCAAAAATTAATGAGCTTCAAGGAAATATGGTCAAGTCGAATGATGTTATATCCAGTAAGTTAAATGCAATGATGTAAACTTTTGCTTGTTTGTAAACTCTTTTTTTTTAACAGAGCCATCTCCAGGGAAATTGACCCAGATTTCACAAGCTAAGTCAGGCAAAGACAATGAAATTGTTGTATTTTGGGAAAAATACTCTAAGTGCGATTTCTACCAAGTAAAAATTAAAGGTGAAAGTTCAAACCAACCAGAAAATATCCTCACTGTCGAGAAGAATGAGAGAAATGCAGATAGGCCGTCTTGCACTTATCTCTGCCAATGCCCTGGTGATACCTATGTGTTCCGCGTTCGATGTCACTACAAGTCAGTATTTGGTGATTGGTCTGAAGGGAAATCTTTTCAAACAGGTAAGTTTTTGTACTATTTTTCTTTTTAAATAAATTGTGTTCCCAATTTTATTTTTTTCCAGTTGAAGTAAGTTTTTGAAGATCACTTCCTCCTCTGAATATACATAATTCGCCCGTACATTAAAACCTTATACGTACTTAAATTAAAATCCGTACTTATCTAATATTGTTGTAACCTTTTAATCTCTGAAATGAGTATGAGCATTTTGTTCATTATTGAGATAGTCTGTTTGATTACATCTTGTAATTGCAAAAGTATACCCTGGCTGGTGTTCAAGAGGTTAAGTTTTCAATCTTCTGTAAGTTTGATAAAGAATGAGCGAAATTGTACGAGTCAACTGTATTTTGTATGTGACAATCTTTCTACACTTACATTTTTTAGTGCCATCGAAAGTAACACTGACTGAGAGTAAAATGGATAACAATATTTTATTATTATCATGGGAGCCTCTCAAAATTTCTCCTAACGGGTATATCATCAAAGAATATTGCAATGGAGAATATAAGAGGACACGGAAAATACAGGCAAAACTGACCCAGAAGAAAATTAAGAATTTGAATCCAGGAAAAAAATACTACTGTGAGATTTCTGCTGAAAATGATGCCGGTGAAGGAAAATGTACAAAAACACAGGAACATAAAACCAGTAAGTATTATGTCTATATCCATCATAGGCAAAGTATAAACTTACCCTTGTTACCCAATGATATTGTATTATTCTAAAAGAAATGACATGACGCAATTTACAGTAAATTTGCAATTTCAAATTGCAATTTCAGTATTTATTGTGTATATATCATATGGATAGGATAGAATACTTTTCATATGTTACTTTACCTTCAAAATATCCTATATTTATCTGCAATCATTTTATATTAAGGCTTGCCTGAAGCTTTCTTAATGCTAGAAATGAACGAGACAAATCCATCTGAAGTAGCATTGCTCAAGTGGAATATACCTGAGGGTGTGAACTGCTTCAAACTGATCATTCAGGATAAAAAATTTAAGAAAGATGAAATTCCTATTACGGCTCATCTTGAGGAAGGGGAGAAATGGTGCAAATACTTGTTCAAACGAGGCATTCCTGGTTCACAGTATGAAATCAGGTTACACTGTGGCTATGATGGTGAATACAATGAAAACTGCACAATAAAGGAATTGACAATGGGTAAGTAGAGTATCCTTTTTATCTTTAGGCAAAATATTCAACCTTAAATTAAATTTACTGTTGTTTACACAGCACCGGCGAGTCCAGTGAAATTGACAGTTAGCAGGAATGAATTTCAACCATCAACGAGCATTCTTGTAAAGTTTCAAGACGAAATCAGTTTCAAAAAAAAATACAGAGTTGTTGCACAGCCTCACTCATCCAAGGACTATGAAGTTTTTCAATATACTGCACGATGTACCACACTATTGCATGGTCTAACTCCTGGTGAAACATATGATGTGTATGTTTTATGCCAGATTGGAGATTTGTGCAGTCCTCCAATTTTTTCTCCACCAATACAGACAGGTAAATTCTCCAGCTATTATCAAATCTTAGGCAAAACCCAATTAAGAGCTCATGAATATTATTAACATGAATATTTGTACATTGTATAGTGGATAATAAACCAGTATTTGTATTGCAACAGAACCATTACATGGACATTTGACTAATATTGCACAAGCTGACTCAGGCAATACTAATGAGATCGTTGTATCATGGAAGAAGTACTCTACATGCAATTTCTACGAGGTGGAAATTAAAAGGAAAAGTGCAACCAAGTCAGAAATTATTCTCACTTTAGAGAATGAGGAAGGAAATGCAGATGAGCAATTTTGCACTTATTTCTGTCAAAGTCCTGGTGATACATATGCATTCCGGGTTCGATGCCAATGCAAATCCCTATTTGGGTTCTGGTCAGAAGAATGGGTTTATCAACTTGGTAAGAAATGCTTTCAAATTATATTAGTAAACTTACATAACCAAGGCTATGAAATTTTAAGGCTCCAAATACTACTACTTTTTTTCAGTTCCTTGTAAAGTTGTTGGATTGGATATCGAAAGAAAGATGAAGGAAATCAGATTGTTTTGGGAGGAACCCAAAATTAAGCAAGAAAAATATTTTCTGCAGTTGTTCAACAAAAATCAAATGATTTTTTCAACTTCCACAAGCGATACAGAGTTAATGAAGAGTGATTTACTGCCTGCTATGGAATATGGTTTCCGAATTGCAGCTTTAAATATGAGTGTTCAAGGCGAATGGTCAGACGAGAAAATTTTTAACACTGGTAAGTGGATATAATGAATTTCGGGCATAGAAAATGCGATAATAACATTGCTATCTTTTCGTAAACTTTAGCACCAGCACCACCAAGAAATGTACAAGCAGGTCTTGATCCTAAAAATCGACATGGAGCAATCATAGTGAGTTTCGAAGATGAAAAAAATCCGTTAAAGATCTACAAAGTTGAAGTTCTAGTACGAAATGAAATCTTTGTAGAAAAACTCAGTGAAAAGCAGTCCGTAACGATTTCTGATCTCGATCCAAGCCTTATATATAATGTCAGGGTATCCACCATTTTCAAAGAAATGAGTAGTGCTTTTGCTTATCCTGTGTAAATTTTGCAAGTTTCTATTTTCCCAGAGAAAGATTGAACTCAAAAAGCTGATAGATCATAGTGTAGCTGTAATATTAAGGAATACAATGATATACATCTCAATGCAATGATATAAAATAACCACTGCTTTCAGGACAGCCTGAATCCCTCAACCACTCTTCATGCAGCCCTCATCAATGCAAATAAAAAAATATTGTTTCGGTTAAAAAATATTTTCATCAATACAACGTTGAAGCACAACTTACTTTGGCTGACAAAGAAAATGCTTTATAATAACTTTTTACCACACTTCACCACATATCCACTGACACGTAACAAAGAATGATGTTATCGTACAAGAGGTTATTTTAGGGCATTGAACTTATCTTTCTCTGTTTATTTGTAATAAATGTATTACTTCATTCGTGCCCCTCCCTCCCCCTCCCTTTGGGGGCCCCTTCCCTCTGAATTGTGGCCCTTTACAGAATTTAGGTAAAAATTTGGCCCCGGTGCTAAAAAAAGGTTGAGAATCACTGATATAAAACCATAAGTTCGCATCTCGTATCCTAGAGAAAGTTCAGACCCTTCACCCCCTGAGCTACGCAAGGGAGTCTTACCGGACTATT